>VYXC01005344.1:32381-79079 GCA_013397175.1 Platysteira castanea
TCGCCCCTACCAGGCCGGGTTACGCATTTTGGAAAGTGCAGCCATGATAGAGCAAGTTCTGTCTCCCATTTTGCCCCGGCCTCGCGGTGTGACAGCTCGCGGGAGGTGTGCCTTCTCACCGGTAGCCACCCCCTTGCTGAATCATCGCTGAGCCGTGACCGGACAGCTCGTTCGCCCGGGCAGCGGAACATTCCCCGGCCGAGCATGAGGCGGTGGCGAAGCTGACGCGAGGCAGAGACCTGTTAACATTCGGCTCAGGCGCGGGCGAGCGGCTGCGGGCAGAAAACCTTTCCGTTTCATGGCAGCGGGAGCTGCGGATGCAGTTTTGAGCTCAAAAGCAAGACGTGCGCTGCTGTAAGGAACACCCCTGCCTTTGAGGTAGTGAAAGTCTGACTGCCTGGTCCTGCAGCTTTTGCCTCTCTGAAAACTCCCCTCTTCTGCAGATAGGCTTCGTGTGTGATCAGCACCTGGCTCGGGGAGCGACATGTGAATTCGTGGTGTTGTGGCTCTTAGCAATAATCCTGTATTGTGTTTGCATAGAGAAGTGTATGAACAGCAGTGTTGTGTCTGTGCTATTTGCCTAAAACTAGTTTATTCTGCACTGATGGAAGTCATTGCCTTTGTTACTGCAAGGAAATAATGACTTAATCTTTCGGGGGCTTGAGGTGCAAGTGTGTCAGATGCTGAGGTGTTGCTAGGTATCCCTGCCTTCATTCAAAGGTTACCAAAAAGTAAAAGAGTGAGAGGTGGGATGAGTAATTTTCAGCTGGGGTGGTATCAGGCAAGACTAAATTGCAGCAGTTACTGGACATGTAACATGATCCTGTAATTAGAGTGAGATTATAGTCTATACCATGTTGAAATTATTGAGTGCTGAGTTGGAGCAGTCTGAATTAAACTAGTTATTCTGGGATGATGCAGAAGCAGTAGTAATGCACCTAAAGTTTCCATAGAGCAGCTTCCGTGGGGTTGCAGAGATGTTTTCACCCTATGGGTCCTCCTTGCAGATGTTTTGCTGTGGAGGCTGCAGTGGTGCTGCTCTTCAAGTTGGAGAAATGCTTTACATGGCACAGTTCTGCTCCTTTGAGCTTAATTTACTGATGATTGTCCAAATCATGCATCTCAGTCCTGGGAGGGAAAAAAATCCTGAAGGGAGGACTTGGGGGTTCAGCTTCGTGCAGAAGTGAAGTACTTAAGGGTCTGTCATTTGGTCTTAAAACTTTCCTGTCCCCATTACTCTCCATACACCAAGAAAGATGAGTGTTAGCAAGTCTGGTGGAGAGCCTGCAGGCTGTGGTCTTTTCAGTGCTCCTGCCAGTGGGGCAGGATCTTCCTGGGGTGGCTTCAAGTACCTCTGGTTTGCTGTAGGATTGTGCTGGTGTGGAGCTGCACGGGCAGACCTGGGAGGCTGTGCAGAGTTACTATGTGTGGGCACCAGCTCTGCTCACAGGTGCTAATTTCCCTTGGGGGGTGTGTGTGTGTATATATAGACATGGTACATATTTAAATGAAGTAATTTAAAAGTAGAAGTGGCCCAGAAAAGTTTGAGAACTATTTCGGTGTTTTGGGTGTTTCTCTGAAGACAATGGACTGTGCTGAAGCTTCTAGGTATTATGGGATGTGCTTATAGCAGGAGAAGAAGCAGTCTGCTTTGGGCTCAGTTAGCCTTCCTAGGAGCGGCTGAGTTTTATGTATGCACCTGGTTCAGCCCGTTTACAGCTGTGTGACTGCTGCAGATCTGGTGCTGCCTTGTGGGCCTTTAATGGGATATGCTGACAGGGGCCCAAAGCAGACCTGGTGGTCAGCAAGGAAATTATCCTCATGACGCTGTAAACTGTCCTGCTCAGCATCCTGCAGCATTGGGCCAGGTCAGCAGAATTCAGGGTGCCACATCCTTTCCACTGCTGTGAGGGAGTGAGGGACCCACATGGAGAAAGAGGGAGTGGATCTAGACCTGTCATTCCTCCCTCCCAGTGCTGGACCATGTGCTGCAGGAAGGTTACTGACACTAGGGGTGCTGGGAAGTTGTCCCTCTGAGATGCTGAATCCACACATGATTTTCTAGTGGTTTTCATGCCCAGTTCCACTTCACAGACAATGGGGCCCTGCTCTGCCCTCTTACTCTCTGTTGGGGAATGGCTGGCATGAGCCTTAAATATTATTCTTAGAATTTATAGACCTAGAAGTTTTCTCCTGGCGTTGTCCCATCTTGGCAAGAGGAATGTGTGGAGCTTAGAATTTTGCACTTATGATGCCGTCAGATGTGAGGTTTTGAGGGGTTGTTCTGCATGTTTAAGGGAATCTCAAAGTGCACATCAAAAACTTGTGACTGCAAAGAGGCTGACTTTCTTACTTTTTGCAGTATAGCTTACAAATCAGTTTTGAAGCTGGTGCTGTGGTGGAAGTGGTCCTGCTTCTGGCTTTTTCCTCCAGTCTCTTCCATCCTTGTGAATTAAGAATAATCTCGCAGAATAACAAGGAAAAAACGATGCTAATTTTAGCCATCACTCAGCTTCTCCATGTGGCCACAGAAATGGTTATGTTGGCACAATGACTTGGGGGGCCCAGGCAGGACAGGCTGAGACTGGGCCACAGCATAACTGCATTGCTAATGTCATGGCAGATGGATCTTCGTAAAGGCACAAGTCAAACCGTGGCTCCAATCACCAGTCCCTGCAGCTTAGTCAGGAGCCTGAAAACGAATGAAGATTTTTCTTTGTGGCTAATGCAGGCAGAGGTGAAGATGATGAATCTACAGTCAGGCTTTGGTGACTGAGGCCCGCAGTAGGACACCCCTTCTGTGCTGGTGGTGACAGCTTGGCTTTGTCAGTGGAGTGAACGATTGCATGACTCAGATGTGTCGGGAAAGAGTGTGGAGCATTCATAAGAATAGGCTTTTTGGACCATGAACATACTAGAAGTCACGTGTGGAAAAATGAGTACTAGAAACACAAGCCTGCTCTGAAAAGCACAGTTTGCTTAGATCTCAGTATCCAAAGGTAGTCATAGGAGTGATGGCTCTCTTGGTGTGCTTTGAGAACATTGCAAATATCCAACCAAAGAACTGCCACCTCAGACAGACATGGTGTCCTGCATTTCCATTGCCCAGGTCCAGCCTCCTGGACCTCCAGCAGCCATCAGGAAAAATGTGAGAAAAATCTTCTGCAAAGTGCTAGAAAATCTTGGTTGGGGAGTGACTGCAGCCTGCAAGCAGGGAAGAGAGAATGTCTTTGTTGAACAGCGTGTGTTTGCTCTTAAAATCCGTTAAAAGCTCTGAAGCTCAAGCTTGCTTGATTTACTGTGTTTGCCATATGTGATATTTCAGTGAGAAGTTTCAATTCAGTGTGGCTGAGTTGATGCAGGAGTTCCTTTTTAGGTGATAGGGATCCACTTACCCATGTGTAATGTACCGGTTTGCTTTTTAGGCTGTTGTGTGGTTTTTTGGCAGGGGGGGTGTGAACTTATTTTTAAGAAGCATTTTAATTGGTGTAGTCCAGACCTCTGGGCAGTGCATACATCTGTCTCTAGGGCAATGCTCAGGTTCTAATTTTTCATATGATTTAAGCACAGGCTTGTCTCTTTTGCTGAAATGCAGTCTTTAAACTGGAGCATTTGTAATAAAACATTTTATAATTCTCTGTTCACCTCTAATGCAACACCATAGGTACCCCAGACTTTCTATCTGTGTCTGCTGCTGAAAGGGAATTCCTTATTGTGCCCCCTAAGTATAGAAGTTGTATAAATGTATCCTTTTAGTTTGTTTTCTCCAGATTCCCATGTGTGTAAATTGCTGCCCGTGGCTAGATGATTTATCTGAATTTGTGCTTGTGATGCTTTTGCAGTTGGGCGCCTCTTGCCTGCTAAGCTATGCAGTGCGTGTTGTTCTTTTAAAAGGTATGTATCCTCTTCTTTTTCCATGCCATCTTCCAGGAAGGATTGTCTACCCAGAGCGATGTTATCATCTCCCATTTTAAATGGTGTCAGCAGATACTTGTTTTTTCCGTTCTCCCGTCCTGATGCTCAGTACTCACTATAGGAATGAGTCGTCTTGTAGTACTCACATGGAGCAAATCTGTGTCTTGGCCTCCAAATTATATGGTCATGCTGAGTGTGAGGGTGAGGGCCTCGGGAGCCCAAGTAAAGGTGCCAGGATCTGTTTGGCTGGGGTTTTTTTCGTAAAAGCACATAGGCTAATAGCAAGCTGAAAAAGCAGTGGCCCTCTGAGCCAGGTTTTTTATATCTGAGGGCTTCTGAGTGTATAAAATCAGAGAAAATGTGTCTGTGTAATCCGATCTGCTCTTGAAAGCCTTGGGGAGGGCTGCATGCTGCAGACATAAGCTGTGTCAATAAGAACTCTATTCACCCTCGGAAAACAGCCTCGTGATCGAGTTTGATTGGCAGGCTTCCTAAGGGAGGGGCTTTTTCTGAGAAAGAGCTCTGGTTTTTTGGCGGTACTTCTGTCTGCCTTTTCGGACTTCCACTTACTGTTCTTTCCTTGGCATGATGAACTTGGATATTTTTGCTGGGACCTTGCTGGGGCAGAGGGAAGATTTCATGTAGCCCTGTAACCAGGAGTGTGGGGTGACTTTCCTTCCTTGCAGTGCAGCCCCTCTGCCAAAGCCGTATTTATGAGCCTGAAGGTGAGGGATTTAAAAGAATATGAGGTAGGGCTGGAGGTCGCTGTGTACAGGAGAGCGTACCATACCCTTGTGCGTGCTCAGGGTACTGTCTTGCAGAACAGTGGCACAAAACACTCATCCTTGTAAAAGTCTTGGATGGTAATGCACAAAATGTGTGGTTGTGCATGCTTATGTGCTTTTTTCTCCCTTGGTTCTGCAGATGTCTGTGCTACCCAGAAGTGTTGTTGGGTGAAATTCTGCTTTTGGTAGTGCTGCCATAAATCTGCTGTGAAGGCAGTGCTGTACTAATGGCTGTAATTTGCTGGCTGCTATTATTTATAAAAAATTTTTTTAAAAAATCATGCAAGGCAAAAATCTAATTCTACTTTATGAAGTGTTCTGCACCTGGCATGTAATCTTTTAAAGTCTTGTAGGAAAAACCTGCTTGACCTGGTAAAAATGATAGTTAAGAGATTTGCTGAAAGCAGAATTTTAGTTAGAGTATCAGATTCTGAGCTGCTGTTCAGTGTGTAGCATTTGTGCATTTTCTGCTGCATTACATGTGTGATATTCAGTGTTTTCTCTGCTGAGGTCTTAAAGCCATTCTCTTTGGCACTGAGTTACTGGCTTTAACAAAAGATATAACGGACTTTCAGTTTTGCATGTTTCATTTTTTTTCTTCCAAGTCCTTTGGTCTATCTGTCACTTTTGGTCTTCATGTCCTTCGTCAAGTGATGATTTGAAAATTAGCTCATCTGTATGTCTTTCTGGGTCGTTCCTGTAGCTGCAAATGAAAGCTTTAAAATATAATTAGAATGTAATATGCACGAGCTCAAAAAAAAAAACAACAAAAACCAAACCCAACAAAAAATGAAATAATGCAAAGCTATTGTTTAAGAGAAATGCAATTATGTTTTGAGCCAATTGAGGCTTGACTTATTTTCTCAGAGTTTGCTGGTGATGAGGTAGTAAAACCAAAATTAACTCCTGAAACATGCGTGTCCTGAGTCAGGAATTTGGCTCGTGAAAATGGAGAGAGCCACGTAAGGAAGGTAATCTCCTTGTAGGGGAGCCTGTCCCTGTGTGGTTTGCAAATGAATGTAGCAATTGGGGTGATTCCTGCAGTTCAATTTTCCTGGCTCTTCTCAGCTGAATCCCCTTCAATAAAGGCCTGATCTTGCCTACAACAGCTTTAATAACAAACTGTTTTAGGTGGGATTGGCCCTTGAGTAAACAGCGTGCAGACCTTGGCGGCCATGGACAGGGCGAGGGTGGGCAGGAAACACTGGCTGCTGCTCCTCTTAGTGTGGGGAGGGTGCAGTTGGGTGATTTATTTTTACTTCCTGTTCCCAATCTGTTTGGGTCAGAAGTAGCAGTGTTTTTCCATATTAAGATGTTTGGCTTCATTCTGCTAGGCAGCAGTAAGTTTCACACTGCACACAACGTGTTCCTTATACTTCAGAGACACTTTATTGCTGCCTTTGACTTTTAATTTGGATGGTGAAACCTTTATTAATGCTTTCTTTGTTGAACGACCTGCTTTTCAAGGAAAATAGAAAGCTCTTCCTTTTCTTCTCCTTTCTTTCTCTTTTGGAAAGAGCCTTTGAAATATCTCACAGGTCTGTAGCTGAGCAGAGGGAGGGAGCTCGCAGGTGTGTCTGCCATGCCTGGCTCCTCAGCTGGCTCACAGAGAGACAGGGACACCTCAGTCTGCTTCTCTGCTCCTGGAGTTAATTGGGATGCTGGGACTTAATTCATTAGTGCTTGTGAAGCTTTTGGTAATGTTTTGGTGGAAGGTTCTGGGACTATGTGTGGTGGTTAGGTGTGGTTGTGCAGTGCAGGGCTGTGATGCTGGGAGGAGCCCATGTGGGTTGATGGACCAGTTGTTAAAGTGGTTCTAAAGGCTGGAATGGTAAGCTGTCAAACATCCCCATGTCATCGATGGGAAATCCTGCCTGGTATAGGACAAGTTCTGAGCCATGGCTGACTGCCAGGCTGCTGCTGGGAGATGTTCTCCAGAGCACTGGGTTAGTCCACAGCAGGCAAAATGTTACCGCAGGCCACAGGGTGCAAAAACTGATGGAGAAGAGAGAATCGGGCTCTTTGGGCTCTTCCCTGTTTGGGCACAAAGGTGTTTGGGTTTCCCTCCCCAAAATCTGGTCAAAACTGTTAATCTATGCTGGTCATTCTTCTTAAGTTGTTCAGTTGCAGGGTCTCCTACTCTGCAGCCAGGAAGTCAGGATGGATAAATCTTTTTATAGCCATACCAGGTATCACTGGGCTCCTTTCAAGTATAGTCTGAACACTTTTATATAAATAGTAATAAGCAGTGCTGGCCCCAGGGGCTTGTATTGCATTTTCAGATGTGTTTCAGTAAAGTTATTTTTGAAATACAAAAAAGGAACAGTAGCATGGAGCCATCCAAAGGGTTACAGGTGGTTTATCCTCCTTTCTTTTAAATCTCCAGATGCTGGAGTTGTATCAGACTGAGGAAGTCAGACTGCGGAGGTGTTTTGTGAAGCCTCCATGCCCTTAGACAGACTGCCCAGGTTTTGGCACTGGCATCTCCACCTGTTTGCACTTGACTCCTGGATCCACAAACATACATCTCCATTCTGTGTACTCTGCTTGTTCCTCAGACAAAGTCCATCACTGATGAATTTGGCTTGACTAATTACTCAGTGGAGCACTTGGTGTGACAACTTCAGTGCCCTTCGTTAAGCAGAGCCTTGGTAGTGAGCTAACATTGGCGGTGTCCCAAGTGCCCAGGCGTGGTCTGGCTAATGAAGCAGCACCTTTCCCATGGTGCTTGAGGAAGCTGCATTTCAGGTCATGTAAATAAGAAAACCAGAGTGGGCTGCTCTCCTGCAGGATGAACAGGGAACCCTTTCCCTCGTGCATCTCTGCAGTGAGGTGACACCTCCCCTGCTGCCTCTGGGTACAACCAGCCTCTCCACCTTGCTCAGAAGTGCAGGCAGGTTGTCCCCACTCCTCCCCATGCCTGCACTGCACACTCCCGTGGACCAGTCTGCCCAGGGCACCCCTCTTGGGTGGCTCTCACACGGGATTGACTACCTTCATGATTTTCAGAGTCTGCAGAGCAGTGGGTTGTGTAGCTGTGATCCATGTTTCTTCTGAGACTGTGGAGATGAATATGGCATGTAGGGTGGATTCTGCATGAGGTTTTATGAACCTTGCGGAATGGAGAGACTTGCTGGGTTGAGGACTTTCCAGCTCTGGTGACTGTGTTGTAATACAACTCATCCAGTAGCTGACGCTCAGGTACCAAGGTTGGAATGAGGATGCTGCTGTCAACACCAAATTAATTCTGTGCCCTATGTTAGGTGGAAGGTTATCCTTCTGACAAGACCTTGAGATCTATTGATAAGGTACAGGGAAGCTTCCGGTGTGTTTAATAACAGATTTATTTATTTTTTGTACAGTGCCACCCCTCTTGTTTTTCTAGAGGTACCTGGATTCCTAAATTCAGCCCAGGTGTAGAGACTGTTGTAGATGCCCCTAGTTGGGTGGTGACACCATCTTGTGTGCCAGCTGACATGATTAAGTTTTCCCCTAGGTCTTGGAACATCTTGTGGGGAATGTGTGTATTTGGGAGAATTGTGGAAACCTCTTGACAATAGGGCATTGCCAAGGCAGAGCCATTGGCTGCTTGAGCTCCCAGGCTGTGCCAAGTGTTCTTGGGTTCATGGGTGCCATGAGGAGCTAAGCCTGCTCTTTCATGCACTTCATATGGTTTTTGACACTGAAAGATGCGTTATCTCTCCTCATGGCTGCTGTACTCTTTCTTCTGCTTTGTCAGTCTCATGAATGCTTGTCCTGGCTGAGGGAGAAGGCAGGAATGATGCCTAGGCCAATGCTGCCTGTGCTTGGGTCAACTGGAAAAGGTGGTGAAAATGGAGCTGGAGGATGCCCGGTGCTGCAGGAAGAGTGTCTGCATGGGTGAGGCTGAGTCAGTTGCTGGCAGCCTTTCGCAAGGGGCTGGGGTTTTCTGGTTCAATAAAACACTCTTAATTTATGTACTGATTTAATCAGAAAAATGTTTAGAGCATCCATTGCATAAGGCCGTGAGCTAAGGCGGGTGCCTTTTAGCAGCAGTAGTAGTAATTAGTTTTTGTTTCGAAAAGGACTGGACAGTTGAATTGGACTGGTCCCATGCAGTGGCAATTTACCATACACTGCATTTCAAATAACTGCTCACTGATTCCAGTTTTCTAAGTGTGTGGATGCATTGGCTTGAGTTCCCAATGTAGGGACCAGCAGAGCCAGTGGGGAATGCCACATTCCAGCCAAGGATGCCAGATTTGGGACTGACTGGCACTGATTTTCAGGCTTTTTGACATGGAGTTCCCTTTCAGTAAAATGTAGATTGAAACGCTTGTGAGATGCTTTTTTAGTGCAATCGTTCGTGATGTTCAGCATCAGACGTGACTGGTGACTTGCTTGTCTGATGGCTTTCTTTTGAGCATCCTCAGATATTTCTCTGTCGTGATGACTGGGGAGAGGGCTTTTACTGAACTGAAACTTAAATTTCAAAAGGAGTTTTTTCTCATGAAAATAAATCCGTGTTTGGCTTTGCTGCTGTTACTCCATCTTCAGTTTGCTGGTGCTGGCTGTAAAACCATTAAATTCCTAGTCGGGTGGTGCAGAGCAGTGTCTTCAGTTTGAATCTGAACGTTAGTGAGGAGCAACTCGAATTTAAAATCAAATTTTGGTCACTAGCAATAGACTTTTTTTGTTGGTCCCACGTGCCTGCAGCACGCGCTGGTGCTGTGGCATGTTCCGCTCTGGTGAGTGTCACCTCCCTCTCCCTGGCAGAACCCAGGGCTGAACACCATTTGTTCCATCTGCAGGAGTGACATTACTGCAGCAGAAGTGAGTCTTTCCCCTTGCCTGCGGATAGGCAAAGAACCCATTAGGATTGCAGAAACTTGTTCACAGACTTATGCAGCAATTGTAAGCATCCTATCTTCCTATTTTTTTAGGTTAAACTAACACTACAAGAGTCTTTTTTTAGTAAGACTCCCAATACAACAAAACTGTCGAGGGGGAGAAGTCTACTGTGGTGATTATTGTCCAAATATAATAACTTTATGATAGGCAGAAAGTGAGGCTGGCTACAAATGGGAGTGATTCTGGGAGGAGGGCAAAAAACCTTAATATTCCAAATGATAGAAGAATGAATTTAAATTCATTTAATGTCAGTAATCTTTATATTACTAACCATAATCTGCTTCTGAGAAGCATACAGATGTGGCTTCTTTTTTTTTACCCAGCTCTCTATAGAATTGCATTAATAAGAACAGAGTGTTTCTCCTGACCTCTGCCGTTAGACTGTGAGCTCCCAAGGGCACACATTTTTCTTCTGTGTTTTTGGACAGCATCTGCAGGTAGTGAAAGCTGCGACAAATAAATAGCAAATCAGGGAGCGTGTTACCATAGTCCCAGATCATTTAGCAAGGGGCTAATGCTGCATGATGCTTACAGGAGAGTGAAACAAGGGCTGCAATCTGATATCCTTGCATGGGTGGTTGTAGGATGGTCTTGAACCTGTGTTGCCAAAGAGACTCTCAGCAGGGTGATCTCGGGAGGAAACTGAAAGAGTGCAAGAGGGTGCAGGCTGCTGTAGTTTTGGATGCACAACTTTCTGGATAGTTTACCAGAGGGGAGGTACAAATGCAATGGTATCAATGAATTTGATGCAGTATTGTTAGCTGGACTGTGGGGGTGAGGAGGCAAGACGAGCTTTAGGATTGTTGTTTGGAGCTTTCAACATGGGAAGAGAGTGCCATGGCACATCCGACATCTTCGAGTGGGAGGTTATCACGACTGACCTCATGCATTGCCCTCTTCTGAGGGAGAATGCTGGTGCACATGAGTTTATGTTTCTATAGGAATGTGATGTTGCTCATCGTGGAGATCCAGGCAACCAAAATGAGAGAGAGAGAGAATTGAAGCATGAGATCTGCTTGCTTATGACCTGAATCCCCTAATCACAGCTGTGTGTAAGTGAAGGTCTTAGGCTGGGTTGAGTAGAGGGCATCTCCACCCAAGAAAATGTTCATCCACCCTCCACTTCCCAGAATTAGAGCTTACTTCTGATGAAATATAGTTGTAAGAACCTTAAACCTTTCCTTAAACCAGACCTGCTGTTTGTGACATTGCTTCCCCTGTGGCAGGCACATAGTGAAGGCATGGTGAAGAGAGGTATTTGCTACCTGAGCTCTGTGTCCTCAGGACACCTACCCTGGGTGCCAGGAAGTGTATCCCGGTGAGTCCATGCCTTCTGGAACCGGTCCTTCATTTTGATGGCTTGAATTAGAGCCTGAATTGTATTTAAGTGTTGTGATGCTACTTACTGGGATGTAACACTGAGGCAGTTCATGCAACAGCATGGCCACTTACACTGACCCTGTAATTTCCTTTTGACTGTGGCTGTTCCTCCTAGGGTATCGCAGTAATGCCAGGACAGTGGTAATCCCATGCTTTTCAGCATGGTGTTCAGTTTATTCCAGGTTGTAAGACTGCAGCCAGTGATGTAAGACTTGCTGTTTCTTTTTCAAATAGGTAGCTAAACTGAAAAATCAAATTTTAAAAAAGGAAAGGAATTCATTCCATTTTCAGTGTCTTCAGCCAAGAGAAAAGAAAAAAAATTGTCAGCATATTTTTGGCATGGAGATGAAGGGAAGAGCATACTTTTATGGAAAGATGTGTAATTTGTTTATTTATTAGATGAGAGGTAGAGGTGTTTCAGGTGAGGGATGGAGGAAAAAAGAAAAGGGAAAAACAAGGAGGGAAAAAGTCTAATGCTCTTTGCCTTTTGTAAGGAAATGCTTCAGTTTTTCTTTTGAAGCAGTCTGGAAATTCAGGTTAGTCACTGTAAAGCTGAATAAATAATTTCTCTAAAAAGCACTGCCTAGGTTGCACACATAGCAGGTGGAAAGACAGGTTAAAATATTCCAAACAAGGACTTTAAAAGCACTTTTGGCTCAAATCCATGGTACTGTAAACTGAGGGAGAACCTCTGATTTTTCTGTTACCTGAGGATCTGGCTTTTGGTTTTAATCTCTCTTTCTCTCCCTCCCCTTCTCTGCCCTTTATATGGAAGGTGTGTTTGTATGGAGGATTTCTTGCAGCACATGTTCAAGGACTGTTGCAGAGCTCAGACAGTTTGATCCAAAGGCTCTTCCTAGCCTTGCTGGAGTTTTAACAGCTTCTGTGAACTAGGAGAGTATTGGTTCAGTATTGTGTCAGATACAGATACCTGGGGTTTCAAACATCCACCACAAACACTTAGCAAAGCACTGTGCAAATGTTTTTGAGAGCTAACAAAAACCTGTGTTGTTGCCTGAAGGCTGAATCCACAGCTAGCTGCCTTCTTGGAATACACAGATAACAAATCAGCTACTAATATCATATTCATGGTTTAATATTCCTACTGCTGTTACTGATGTGTGACAGGGGTTGAGGTTTTTGGGTCACAAGGTGGAGTGCAGGAGCTAGATCCTGCTCAGTGTTGACACTCTGTTCGTATGTGGTTTTGGGCAAGATAGAACAAGCTGTTGTCCATCCATCTCTAGCCTGTGTCTCCTGCATATTGGCCACATGGGGTGGGGACAACAGGGACCAGGCCATGTGTGGCAAAATAGAGGAGCCATAAGCCATCTCGCTCTTTGTACCATTGCAGCAGGTCACTGAGCTGTGCCTGGTAAGGTGCTGTTGGAGGGTGATGTGGTATCTGGTTGAAGTCCTTTGTGTTCACCTGGTATCCTGGCTTGTGTTTCTGACAAAAGATGAGTAAGTGCTCAAGGCCAGGTTGGATGGGGCTTTGAGCAACCTGTTTTAGTGAAAGGTATTCCTGCCCGTGACAGAGGCATTGGAAATAAATTATTTTTAAGGTTGTTTTCATCCCCAACTCTTTTATTCTAACCTTTAGATGAAGCTGGATATACCAGACTTGGCTATGGTTTCAGTGTGAGGCCAGAGCGGCTTCTTAGAAAACTTTGGCGACTGTTGATTTAAGGTTCATGTCCTGCTGGGTGAGCTCTAGGGTAAGGATTCAGCTTTCAGAAAGTACTGTGTATTTTGTTTGCTTTTTGGCTTTTGAACATGCATGGTTTTTAAGAACAATCAGTTCTGAGGGAGCCTCCTGTCAATAATTGTTGGTATTTGGGTAGGGTGATCAAAAGAGTCTCTGCAGGCTGAAGGGGAGACTGAGCATAGACAGGGCCACATTGGAGTCCCTGTGTGTTCACTGTGCCCTTAAGGTGTAGGATTAAGCTTGTAGAAAAGGAACAAGGTCAGCTCTAGACCAAGAAGTAGACTCTGGAATCCAGCCAAGAGTGTAAGGTTTTTCCTGTAACAGCATCCTAGATGTGCCATTTGTGTTGACTTAGCCAAAATGAGGCTGACATCTGTAGGTCAGGGCTGATTAAAAGGGAAGGAGGGTGGAGAATAGCTCTGCAGAGTAAAGAGGATTTAAAGATAACGGGGGGGGGGTATGTGTGGCCCTGACTTGCAGAATTTGGGTTGGCCTTGGGAATCTTGCTGTGCCTGGGAGCAGGGACCTCCTGGTCCCCTGAGTTCTCTGTGAGCCCCAGGACACTGGCTGCTGCTCCAGTTCATGGATGTCTTCTGACTGATCCCGTCCCCCTTAGTCTGACTTTTTGGATAGAAGCCTGACTTAAGCTTTCCTCGTCTACTGTTCAAGGGAAGCCTCCCACACAAACCTTTGGCTTGTTGTAAAACCTTACTGTGATGACAACACCCACTCCTCACTTTGTTGTGTTGAAGGGTTTAAGTGTCTGGGTCTTCTGCTTGGTGCAGATGAAAGGTGCTGTATCGCTGAGCTGTGCTGTGTGCTGGAGCATTATGTGCTGGAAGCTACTTCAGAAAATGTTTCTGTGCTCCTTTTGACCTCCATTGTGTCTTCCTGCCCAAATTCAGTTGTGCTGGTGGCTGAGGATGTTGGAGGCTGTTTCTTTTTTGAGAGAGAAGCAAAGAGGAGAGTGATGGCACTTCAGAAGCAGTAACCTCATACTTTATTAGAACAGTGTATTATGCCCAAAATTGTGCTTCATGATCATTAGCTTCTGCTTACACATTGAGTATGTTGCTTTCAGAAGTGCTCTGACACTAGGGATCTCCATCCTTTGGGATGGGTGAGGTGACACTGCCAACAGTAGTATGAGGGAACATGCCACCTCCAGGGTCAGGAATGTCATTTATCTGTACTTCTTGCTTGGAGACCTTCAGGAGCTGGTCTGCTGTTCTGATTTTTTTCCACAACGATTCCTTTCAGCCTTTCAGAAAAAATGGCTTATTTGATTAGATGAACACTTCTATGGTATAAATCAGAAAGGAAGAGGGTGCTTAGCTTCTTCCTGAAGCGGGAGTTTTAGTCTCCAAATTAAAAACTTTCTTAGCATGATAAAAATTGAGAATTACTTTAAGGGGAAAGTACTTGCTTCCCTCCTGGCTCTGCTGGGCAGCCTTCAGCTGAGAGGAAGTGGGGAAATTACCCTCAGCTCCCTTGGACCACAACCAATCCTAGTGGTTTTCCAGTGACATAACTAGTTACACCAGACCTGTGCTTTAGCTCTTCAAATTTAAGGGGTAAATGAATCCATATGAAAATTGAATTTTAAATCCTGCCAGGCATGGTGTCCCTCCCTATAGGACCTGCAACTCGTGTGGCACTGCATCACGAAGCACAGGCCGTGTTGAACGGTGAGATTGATCACATTGGGGTGCTCAGTCCAGCTAAGCAGCATGGATAGCTGTGATCACCATTCACGTCAGTCATTTAATAGCTTTTATATTTGGAGAAATAACTGCATATGCAGTAGTGCCTTTGCATAGAATTCTGGGCCTCTCTGTCAGGAGATGGGCAACTATTTGATGATTTTGTAGAAAATAAATTATTTTGGCCTTTATTCTGGTCCCTAAATTAATTTTGAACTGTGACAAGAGCCAGGATTTAAGTCTGGGTCTCCCGAAGTAAAATGCAGTTAATTAGCCCACACCATCGTGTAGTCTTCTCTGTTAACAAAGGCAGTATCCTCAGCCAGATAGCTCTTGCTCACAAGTGATGCTCACCTTTTGTATGGCAGAGTGTGCTTGCTCAGAGCCTGGAGTCCTTGTTTGCATCCGTTTTCAGCAGTGCTTCTAAACCCCTCTGTGCCGCCCCATTGTAGTGCTGCCTGTCTCCAATTGAGAGACTGCTGGCACCAGGATGTGTTTAAGTTTGAATGATGATTTGTGTTACTGGCAATGACTGGAGTTTTACCAAGGTCAGAGACTGCTGCAGGGCAAAGGAGAAGAGGGTTTCTACCCCGAGGAGCTTGTAGCCCTCAGGGTGATGTGACATTAGTGTTGTTAACTATAAATTGTGAACAGGGTTCAAGCAATGTTGGGGAGCAAAGTGAGACAGCTAAAACAGCTTGATTTCTGAGCTGGAAGAAGGATGTGTGAGCCATTGTCTGGGGTCCCGGCTTTCTGTTCCCACTAGACCAGATCTCCTCACTGGCTGGAAACTTGTTTGCATTAGACATTGATAAGCAGGAACTCAGCACCGAATGCTGCTGTGGTGGATCAGGTGTGGGAAATAAACCAATAAGAAAGATGGGTTGCTGGGGGACTCAGATGCACTGCTCCTGGCAGATCAGGAGATGTTAGACATTTTTGTTTGCCATCTCCCCACTGATTTGGGTTCAGAGGCTGGGGTGAGGCAGGGTGCTTCCTGAGCAGGGCAGGCTGTTACCAAGTTTTCCTAATTGGCCAGTGACCTCAGATAGATCACTTAATTCTGTTCTTCTGCAAAGGAGTTGCTTGGATTAAATGTCAAGAACTTTGAGTTTTGCAGTATCACGATATTGTACAGTTTCAAAATACTGTTTTTCATCCTTGTGTGAATAGCTAAATTTGACTGTTGTACCTACAGTGCTACAGGATTTAGTAAACTGGGGGAGAGGGACAGTGCTTAGTCTAGGTATAGCTATTTGCTGTAGTCTGTAAGATTGTGTCTGCAGTTTAAAAAACATAGGGCCTTATTTTCAGATCCTGTCGTCTATTTAAACCGAGGCTCTTCAGTACTTGGCTGCTTCCTGAAGACTGCACTTGATGATATTGTAATCCAGAGCCTGTGTGTGCAGGCAGTGCCATGTGGTTGAATGCAATCCTTGCACAAATAATCATCTGTATGTAGATAATAGAATGTGAACAGTGATGTCTGTGTGAGTGGACAGCAGGTCACAACTCCCTGAAAATAGAAACATATTGATGTCATTAGCAGAAGCTGTGGAGCATGTTTTCCTCGAAAATTGTTATTCAATGTTGTCCTTGCTGTCTTTTGAATTAAACATACTGTAAGAGTTGGTTTGCTGGAATTTTGACTGTTCTGGAGCAGTGGATATTGGGTAGTTGTTATTAACAGCCAGAGAAGGTGGCATGACCTACTGAACGGACAGCAAGATGCATAGACCCTAGCAGCAGGGAAATCTAAGACAATGCATGGAGAAATATGTGCAAGGTAAAACTTGCACAGCCAGCCCTTATGCAGCAAATAAAGCAAGGTCTTACTGACCTTGGCAGCTGTACATGGTAGTCTTTGCATAAGAATTTGCTTAATATGCTAGAGAAATTATTCAGGGACAAATATTCCTGTTTTCTGCGGTAGTGGGGACAATGTCGTCTTCCATCTCCAGTCGCAACACAAACACATTGCAGATGGGGTACAAGGAGGACCTGACCCCCCTCAAGCACAGACAGTTCTGCTTCCCATGGCCTAGAGGAGGAGATCTGGTACTGTCCTCCTGGCAAAGCTGGATCCAGTGCCTTACAGCAGCCACCTTTAAGACTGGCAGTGGCTGGATAGAAAGGCAGCATGATGGATGTCTTCCTTAATTAGTCTATGCAGTTTGTGTCTGCTAACAAGAGATCTGGTAGACTCGGAGATCAGAGGGGCATTTTGCTCTTCCTGTTGTGATGTGTGGAGGCAAACAGGGGGACTAGACCTGCAGGCTGGTTAAATGCCAGGAGATACTGAGCCAGTCAGGCATTTCCCATGGCCCCATGCTTACGTGCAGCTCTTGGACAGGCCAAGCCCAGCTCTCACCCACTGTTTGGAGTGAGCAGGAATTAGAATGGAGCTTATACTTGGTGGCTCCCTGCTTCAGAGCCCGGTTTCCCTCCAGCCAAGGTGGGAGTGGGACAGATGGATGGTGAACTGGCTGGAGTCTCTGCTCCCTACATCTTGGGGCCAGGCCAGCCCCCGTGCCACCACCATGGCCCGGTCTGCAGCTGCGCATCTCCACCGATGATGTTGCTTACGAAACCTTGCTACTTAGTACTGCTGTTTCTCTTTTTTTTTTTCCTTTCTCTTCCTTTTCTACTGGACAGATCAGCCCTGTAACTGTCCATGTTCAAGAGCAAAGCTGTCTTGAGTGTTTGGCAGAGCAGGGTCTCCAAGGTCTCTCTATCAGGACGGGGCCAGAGACAGTGTTTGTTGATATTGAGCATGGGAAATGTAATTATTGTGGATATAAAGTGTTAAATGTTAAATTAAAATGTGAGATTTAAAGGCAGTCAGTAGATCAATTCTGAGGCTGGGATGAAATGCTCAGACTTTCAAACAATAATCAGATTTCCGATAAAATCCCACTGTGTGTAATTAAAGGGGTTGAAATACTAAATCAGGTATTAAGGGAGTGATATTTAGATGATGTTGAAAGAACAAAGATCCAGACAAAAAGAGCCCTCCTGTCTGCAGGCAGAGCTCAGGCTGGGCAGAAATAGTGTGGGGCTCGGGGGATGTGCTGATATAGCAATTAAAACTGCCAAGAGAGGAGAATGATGGTAAAACTGCACAAATCTACAATGCTGAACATCTGCCTGGAGATGAGACCATTTGGACCTCATAGTTCCCTTGTAGTCTGATGGCACTTTTAAGACCTTGGTCCATCCACATGCACAAATGTCTACATCTGATGTGGTCTTGGTGAGCCTTCCAGAAGAGCGAGGACAACATGCTAAAACCAACCCCAGCAGGAAGTACAGCCATACAAAACACTTCCCAAAAGTTAAAAATACTAACTACTAACTGCCATCACATTTTAGTGGTATTCCAGATAGTCAATAAGAGCAAAGGCATGCAGTTGATATTTTGTTAAGAATAACAATTTAAGGAGAGGGGCAAAGTTAGGCTCAGTTCTACTCATAGAGGGATATATGGGTGTGTCCTAGGGCACATGGCATTTCCAGGACATTTCTTTGAAATTTATATTTTACTGTATAACCCATAAAAAAATAAGCAGAAAAGAGTCCAGAGTAGCCAACTCCTTAGTTTAACTGGCCTGTGAGAACCAAACAAGTTCTGCTATAGGAGCAGTATCAGGCTTTGCTCTTCTAGTCAGCTTAATTTTCTGATGCTGAGAGCTGTGCAGGAGGCTGCAGGAAATATCCATTCCCTGAATATGTATATTTACTTTCATCCCTAAAGGGATAATTCAGAATATGGAACAGACATAGTATTTACTGCAGCCACTGCACCTGTAAAGGTAACATTACTATGGGGTGCAGGGTAAAAAACACTTCTCTGCTAGATAAAATGGATAAACTGGTTCATTAGCTCTGGACGCTTACTTGCTAACCTTGTCCTGTGCCTGTGATGTGATTATCTGTGAAGATGTAGCTGTAAGGCTTTCCAGAGCCTTGAAAGATGCATGCTTTAAGAGTATATTCTCATTTTGTTTTATAATCCTGATGCAGCCTCTGCTGTGCAGTTCCAGAGGTTGCGATGTTGATTAGGTCCAAGGATGTTATGTAAGCCCACCCAGCTGATCATCAGTGCCATGAGTGTTATTGCTTAACTGCAAGCCCTGCCTTAGCCATGGGTTGAGCCAGGCTCCTGCTCACCTTGCTCCTTGCAGGGCAGAGGGTGAAGAGTGAATAGGGTGGTTTCAGCAGAGGAGAACTCTTTTGAGCTTTTAAATAAAGGTCTCTAAAATTTCCGCCACAGTGTGGCTGGGCTGAGGTAACCTGATCTTTGGAAAAGTGCCTTTGTGCTGTAGTTTACAGAAGGGCTTCTTAACAAGCCTGAATGCGGGTTAGTTAAACTGCAGCCATTGCATTCAGAGTCATTGTTAATTTTTTTAATTGCAAGCCTTCTCCCAAGTCTGGGGTTGGAAATGAGACTTGCCTGTGTCAAGCTCCCAGAAGGGGTTGGCAATTGTGGCATTTCATCCTGCAATTACTCTGTGTCACTCTGCCCCTTCCCTTCATCTAAGAGGAAAATAAGCTTTGTAAACCACTACATAGATTCTAAGTTCATTGCTGATACTAGAAGTCCCAAAAAGCATGTGTCTCTGGGAAGAGACTGATGCTCAGTCTGCAGCATATCATAAAACCAGCCAGGGGAAGGGCAGGGACATAACGGCATGACTGCGGCTAGGGACTTACAGGAGGTCTTTCCCCTTCACATGAGTCGTAGTGGAGCTCTGGAGGTTCTTGCCAAAAGGTGTTGTGGGCACATGAAGCTTTCAAAAGTGCTGCAGAGACTGGGCAAGCACTAAGCAAGGAGTTGGATGGGGAATAGTGAGCAGGCAAACCATGGCATGCCCAGGGAGTCCTCCAAGTTAGGAGGTGGAGGCTGGAGCACCAGGGTGGGAGATTGTGCATATCTGCTGTGCTGTTACTCCTGGGCATCTATGGGGGCTGCTGGATTGTTTTCACCAGCTGTAGCCCAGCTGGAAGGAGGGTCATTCCTCCACACTCCTGCTGCTCTTGCCTTCTTTGCCCACACCTGCCTGTGGACAGGAGCAGAGGAAGGACCCACAAACAGCACACCACTCAGAAACGTGATGTTTGAGGGCTTGCATGCTGGAGGGGAAGTCCAGCCTCTCATGACTCTCTGTCAAGGAGCATTTTCTTGCCCTCCCTGAACCATTCCTGTGGTTCTGGTTCCAGTCTGCTGGGTTGTTTCCACCTACATATTCAGCACAAGTAGGAAACCTGCAGCACCTGACAGCACAGGAAGGCTGAAAGAGTGCTTTATGCTTGGTCCTGCATACTTTCCCTCTAAAGAGTCTTCCCTTACTTCTTTCCTAGAGAGAATATCAGGAGCCAGAACAGAGATGCTAGTCTGTGGTCTTCTCAGATGCCTCGATGTTCCCTAAATGATACTCCCCTGGGTTAATGCTGTCCTTGCACATTTTTAAGGTGAAACTCCTTGCAGTCTCATTCCTAGCAGGCAGAGCTGGCTGCTCCTGCACTTGAGCTCTAGCGATCCTGGCAGAGCAGCATCTGCATGGTGCGTGTGGCAAGTCCCAGTTCCGTTTTTTGTGACCTGAATGCATGGAACAGCTTGTTCTCTGCTGTCTGTTAACCCGTGGAAAGACACTTCCTCTTGTGCTCTTTCTTTCTGCGTTGGCTGTGCTCAGCAGGGTCAGCTCTGCACTTCGGGTTTGGGGGCAGAGCTTCGAGGGAGTTAACTGCTGAGTGATGATGGCTCTCCCCAGCTGAAGGTCTGCTCCCATGAGCTATTTAAGCCTCTGTTTCTTGTATCTCTGTGCCAATCAGATTAGCTGATGCCAGGAAACAGACCACGGCCTGCTTGCTCTTGAATGCACCCTTTTTCCTCCTTACCTGTTTATCCCAAGTCAAGCCCCTTTCTGCTCTGCCTCGGTTCTTTAATTTAGCTTTGTTCCTTCCTTTTCACAGCCTTACTGTGGCCCATCTCCTCTCCCTGAGGTTGCCTCTCTGGGTTTTGACATCCAGCCTTAACAACAGTCAATCATGTTTCCTGTCATAGTCATGACTGCCCCCTTTCCAGAGCCATGTGCCCCTCTGCACTTCTACATTGAGCTTTTCTTGCTCTTGATCCCCTCCGTGTTTACCCTTTTGTAACTTGGATTCGTTTTAAACTGCAGTAGAGAGATCCGCAGATCAGTGGCGCTGCTCAAGGGACTCATCTTCCTAGAAAGGAAAGGGGCTGGGGAGGGGAGTGTGGCTGAGAGCTGCCTTGCAGTCATTCCCCAGGGCTGCTGCCACCCCGCTGTCTGTGCACCCCTAGGCATCACTCTCC
Organism: Platysteira castanea; assembly: GCA_013397175.1. NCBI lineage: Eukaryota > Metazoa > Chordata > Aves > Passeriformes > Platysteira > Platysteira castanea. The sequence goes on from VYXC01005344.1 coordinate 53,100, forward strand.
TCTTCTCCTAGCTGAACCCCTCCACTCATTCACTGATTTTGGCAAGAGATTCGTTGTTGCAAAAAAAAATAAAGCTCTAAACCCCCTCAGGCTCACAGGACCAAGCATTCCAGCCTGGCCCTCTCTGCCAAAACAGGCCCACCCTCTGCTTCTTGTGAGGTCCCACCTTTATCCTTCTTTTAAAAATAAAATGCAATGACATTCCTTCCTAGTTACTCTGTTCTCTTATTCTGATGTCATTAGACTTTCCCAATAGAAAATTTCATTGAACTCCTCTATTAGTGGTAAAAACAAACAAGACCACTGGACTTCCTGTGGAAAAAATGCATCTATAACAGGGAATTGCAGGGAGCCAAATTTCCACTGCTGAGTTGGTTGTGCACACATATGTTCCCTTGTATACGTTTAGTAAACAAAGTTGTCTTCACACTAAGAAGAATTTAAAACAATTTATCTTTTATATCTGATCTTCCTTCCTTGTTGGAAAAAGATTGCTTCTGTAGTATTATAAGGAGCAAAGTACTGTTACCTGGGGTTGCAAGAACAGCCGCTTTTTTCCAGACCCCCTGAGCTAGATATATTTTGAGGTTTATGTATGTGCATGTACATAGGAATGATAGCCAGGTGATGGATTGCTAAGCCACATCATAAATTCAGTTTGTTGGACACCTCTTGAGTACCTCCTCTGCACTCTGCCCGTAATCATTCTCCTTCAAACATCCTTCTAATATTCTTAACAGCAGCCAATTAAAACAAAGACTTTACTCGCCATCTATCCCCTCTTCTCTCTGCCATCACCCAAGCTCCTTCTCTTGGGTGGGAGGACAGAAATGCCATTAATGGATAGTGGTTCAGTGTGTGCACTCAGTGTTTAACAGACTATATCCCTACTTGGGATTTTTTTGCCACCTTCTTTAAAATTCAGCTTTGACAAGACACCCAGCCAGGCCGTGTGGGTGCTCGTGTGTTTGCAGGTAGCTGGGGGCTGCAGACTGGTGGCAGGAAGGACAAGACACATGGAAGGCACTGTTCATCTGTACATCTGCCCACCTTCTTGGGCTCCTGGTTTTGATTCAGAGGTTTAATGCTGATTCAGATGCTTTCTGAAGAAAAGCATGCGCACAGGCCTTAAGGGGGAAATTAAAAATAATTCAGGTCACTAAGACTTCCACGGGGGAGAGAAGTTACAGGTTGTGGTATTACAGATGCAGGAGTGTAATGAGATAATTGAAGATCTGAGGATTTCAGTTGGTGTCAATGACTTGGGCATCTCAGGGAAAACAGAGGATATTCACTCCCTGAAAAGTTGATTCATCCACCTGGCAGTGAGATGAAGAGTAATGAATAACAGATTTTGGGGTGCATGGAAGGCAGGAGAGGCCAACACACTAAATGTGAATGGCTTGGGAAGTGCCTCAAGGGTGACTCTGACTTCCTCTTGCCTTTTTTAGGGCTTAGCTGTGTTGGCTTCTCTCTGCATGCACCCCTTAACCCTGTTTTCCTACAGGGGCACTGAACAGAGAGTTGAGTGGGTGGTGCTTAGTGCCAAAGTGTGCTGCCAAAACTAGCCCTTACACCTTCAGGTGCCTTTTGGTTTGGCTGCTCCCCTATAAGTACTACAGCAGTGCCTGCCTTGCACCCTGGGAGGGTGTTCACTTCTGCGCAAGCAGGATTGGAATTGTTGGACATGCCTTTCATACTGTTGCAGCCTCCTGGATTAATGGGGCAGATCTCTGTGCGTGTGCATGCCTTCTACTCTCCCTCCTCTATCCTGCTTCATACTGGAATGGCTGTGGGGTCTGAAATAGATCTGTTCATCTGGTGCTTATGCAGCCTTTACCGCAGCAGTTTCTTAATGCCTGATTGCAGTTCCTGAGTTTTATCTGCCAGACATCACTGAGAGATGAGAAAGTAACAACCCCCATTTGCAGAAGGATTAAGTGACTTGTCAGTTGTGGCATCTGTGGCTGCAGCAGTATTTGAGCCCCTGTTTCTAGGGTCCCAGTCTGACAGGACTAGAGCATCTTTCCTGTCAAAATGATGACTACCTGTGCAATGATAACGCCTTTAGGGTTTGGGACTAGGCTGCTCTGGATTTTCACTGGCATATGGAAGTGGAAAATATGCTCTCAGTTGTCACTATGTTTTCCTGCTTTCCTACATGTTCTAACTTCTTTATTTTAATTCTGAAAGAAAATATTCTAAATACATTGAATGCTTTCGTTACCAGCCTTTCAGTCTGCTTCTGTCATTGTGTATTTGATTTGCAACCTAAGGATGCTGTTACAGGTCTGAGTTGAGAAATAAGTCAAGGTTTTACTTTTCCCAAGTCCTGAATTGTTTGACAAATGTATTTTGAGTACCTTTGTGCACTGTATGCCCTTCCATGTAGCCCTTAAATGATAGGTGTTTTCCTCATTGTGCATGAGTCCTCATTTTTAACACATCATGTAACTCAGATGGACTCGAATATAGGAACATGAAGACTTTGGCGGCCTGCCCTGTGCAAAGGGGAAAATTACTGTCTGGCCCAGAGCAGTGGCTTTGTGATGACTGCGTTGTGTTCTGGTGTGCTGTGTTTGTACCAAACTGGTTTGCTGCCAAGTTACTTATGGTTTATCCAAGCGCTCAGTAGAAAGAATGTTAAAAGAAAAACTTTTTTTTGTTTTCTCTGAATTCTTCCAGCTGAGAAAGAATTCAAACTACAGTCCAAATGCTGTATCCTCTTTCTGCAGGCCTGTGGTGACCAGGTAGTGCAGTTAACACTGGAGTGCATTCAGCTGTAGTGTGTGTGTAGGAGCATATATGTGCTTATAGAAGATATAATATGGGACCTGCAGGGAAAGTGCCTTTTTGTTGGAGAAAAACCTGTCTCTTTGAGCAGAAGGCTGTGTGATTGTCTGGAGTGGGAAGTCTCCAGGCACGAATGTGTGTGCCTGGGCAGAGGCACCTGGGAAGCACCAGACCTGGATTGGTCTCCTCTGCATATAGAACATATCAGATACCTCCTGAAAGTCCCAGGCTGCCTCTGCAGCATAGTGAACGGCTGAGCTGGGCTCCTGTTTCTGTATTTCTCCTGCCTGGCTTGAGGGCTAGGATCATGCTTGGAGCTTAGGAGATACCCGTAGGTCATTCCTGACAGGAATCCCAGGAAAGGCAGTTGGGTAAAAGCATTCTCTCCTCTCAGCTGTCTCAAACACATGCGGACACTTATCTGATTGGCAAGGACCTTGGGAGTTTCTTGAACACTGAGTAGGATAATCAGATAGATTGTGGGATACATCTGCTTGATCCTATTTCTTATGATTACGTGGTGGGGAACAACAAGCCTTAATGAGCCTTGGCCTTTCCTGTCTCCTCTGTAAATTTGTTTGACTCAATTGAGCTCTCTGTGTGAGACAGCTCTCTTTGTGCTTGGATATGGAAGCCTCCACCTCTGAAGCTGGCTATGCTTTGAGACTGGGTTTGGATTAGATGACCTCCAGAGATCCCTGCCAACAATTTTTTTTTTCCTTTTCTTTTGTGTTTGCAGCTGGTGTAATTGTGGTCCTAACCCCTCCCAAGAGGTGTTGGCACTGGAAAGGATTTTAGCACTGTTTCACGGCAAGTGTAGTAGCTGCTTCTGCACTGCAGAGGAAATGCTCCTTTTGGGTCAGTCACCCCGCTGTAAGGCGGCTCCCTGGCCCTTGGCACTGGGAAGTTGCCTCATGTAGGAGACCAGAAGGGATTTGCCAGGAAGGTCTTAATAGAAGGGAGCATCCTTCTCCATGTGTCTCATACTGGTGATGGCCTCAGTCAAGCAAAACTCCCACTTGGCTGCTGGATCAGCAGAGCATTCCCCAGATCCCACAGGGGTGGGATGGCAGTGGGTCACTGTCAGTCCTAGTAGAGAGCTGGAGTAGGAAAGGGGTCTTGACCTCTAACTGGTTCCAAATAAGCTGATGGCAGAAAATCAAAAGCCCAAAAGAACAGAAATGTGCATGTGCGATTATTCTAACAACAAACCTATTCAGCGAAAGAGGGGGAAATTCCCTTTGAAGCACTGCAACGCATGCTGCCCTAGAACACCCTATGGAAAGGTATTTGTTCTGCCAAGGCACGTGTGTCCAGCACAGCAGCTTCTGCGATTTTGTTCAAAGACAAATAAACAAAAAATGCTCCTTAAATCTGTAATGTTTTTGTAATGCATTTTTGGCTTAGAAAGCCCCAGCATATAGTGAGAAATAACTCCTAGCTGTTTGCCTGTGGAAGCATTTTGAAGAACTAATCCTGTAGGAATGAAGGGGAGAGGAGTTCTCTGAACTTTGGTGGACAAGAGGTGCTGAAGGTTCAGGAGGAAGGAAAACAGACTGAAGATTTCAAGTGGCTGAGGGAATAGGAGCACCATAGCGCACATTGAAAAATGGTAGATTTCAAAAACAGAGGGATTTTTTTCAATAGTTCCTTAAACTTGGTAATAATTTTTCCTGTGATTGTTTGCTTCAGGGTGTAAGTGTGGAGAATTGCATGTACGCAAGGGAGGATAAAGTTCCCTGTATGTATACATTCTTCTTGTCTGCAGTGAAGGGCTTCCTTCCCTCATGCTACTTTATGTTGTATCTTTTCCTTTTTTTTTTCCCCTTTGTTTTTTCAGTTCCCCACCTCTGTATGTAAGAGACATGCTGAGGTCATGTCAGGGCAGCTTAAGAGCAGTGGGAAGTGCCCAGAGGCTAGTGATGTGTGATCCATTTTCCTGAGGACAGCAGCACTACTGGCCCTGCAGAGCCCCACAGCCGTCTCCCAGGATGCCATAAATCCAGGAGTTTAGCAAGGCTGGTAAGCCTCCAAAGAGATGGGATGCAGTATGTACAGCCTTCCCCACTGAGGGGCAGGAGGATGTTCCTTGTGCTGCTCTATCCAGAGAGGTCACGACCAGTAACAGCCACTCTCCAAAGTTGCTCTAAGCCAGCAGAATGAGAGTCTGGGGAAAGAAGAACAAGTGTTAGTGCTTCACACACAGAAGTGTGTGAAGGAACGACTGATTTGTGTGGTACTTACTATATGCTCAAACATCCACTCTGTTGCTTCTGTAGCGGGTGTGTCCTGAAAATGAGGCTTTTCCATTGGCAGCAGTATTGGGAGGTTGTTTTACTTGCATGGATTTATTATTTATTTCTGGGTTCCGCCATCCTGTTCTAAACAGACGGCACTCAGAGCCAAGTTGACTTTTGGCACACATTGTGACCCCTGGTGATTCATGGCTCCCAACATCTGTGATTAGACCTTGAACAGAAACTTTTCATGCGTGGCCATGGTACAGGAAACCTGCTCTTTTTCTGAGTAACTGGTAGAAGAACAAAAGGAGGTTTATTTTCTTTTAGCTGTAAAGGTCTACCTTAAATTAAGTAAACTGTTCCCTGAGGGAGAAAGTGTCCAGGTACAGAATGTTCACAAAGGAAATACTCAAAGTGTCTACCATGTCCCTGAAGTGTTTGTTTTAAAGTATGAGTGCCAGAGCAAGAAAAGAAGATTATTTTCTAATTTGAAAGCAAAAATACCTCTTGCAGGTGACAGAAAATAAATTGACCTTCTTCTGGCTTGATACTGCAGCCCATTAAGTGCACAAGCACTGAGAAGCCCTGGAGGAGCTGCCATTGCCAAGATGGCTCTGGTCCCAGTACACAGCCTGGGAGCATGGGGGGCAGGAGCCGGCCGGTGTCTGAGGCAGACCCACTGTGTGCAGACTGTCAGTGTTCCACCAGCAAAGGAATCATGTCTGTGGAATCTGAACACTGCTAGGTTTTATGTGAGGTAGGGTAAGATCCTTCTCATTGGCGTTACAGCAATGGAGGATCCATGCCTGGACTTTATGGGGGTTATTTTTGTGGTTTCTTTTGCTGTTGTGAAGCAGCATTTTTTAATCAGTCCCATGTAAAGCCTTGTGATCCAATGGTAACAGCGCCCTAACTTGTCATGGGCTTTTCTGAGGCCCAAAGTGAACTTCTCTAATGTCAGCCAGCTAAACTAATGTCATTGTGTTGCGGGCTTGGTAGATCCTAGATGAAGATTTTTTAAACCTTTTTGTTTTCCCTCCTCACTGACTCCGAAAACTGCCCACAAATGTGGGTTATCTTAACTCATGCATCACTGGCAATAAATGTAACAGTAGAACACTTTTCAGTAAAACCATGCCTTTGACTATCTTTGGTTCCTTTGATAAGCAAGGATATAGTTTCATGGGTTCTTTACTACTTGCTGTGAAAGTGGAAGAGAAAGGGAGGCCTGGGAAAGATTCTTAGACTTGGTTTTCCATAGGAATGTGAAATTGCTGTTGGATGGGTAGTGATACTCTCCACAGTTTTCGTTTTCTTTCAGAACAAAGCAGTTCAATGTGCTATTTTCATTGCTCCCATTTTTCTTTGCCTTGCAGTGTTTCCAGGAACACTGTGTCTATTTGGAAGATTGTTTGATAATGGAAACATCTCACTGCTGTTTGGGTGAAGAGTTTCCTATTCTGGCTTATCAAGGATGTGGTGGTGGGCACACCAAGCTCTTCCATACTCATTAAGGTGCAATAAAAAGCCTAAGTTACAGAATTGTCTTAAAGGTGCAGGGACTGATGAGTGAGCATGGCATTTGTACTGCCAGCTAAATTTAGTGCTTTGAGGAAAGCCCATAGCCGAAAGTCTTTCCTGGGCTCTGACAGTATCTAGACACTCTGAACATTAATAGCAATATTTAGTTTTAGTGGAATTGGTGTAAAATTTGAGGTCTTAATTTTGCAAGCACAGTTTCTCTATTGCTGTGCCTCCGGCCGTCCGTCCATCCATCCATCCATCGTCTGAGCTTTCATGGGCCATAACTTGCAATATTGGGTAAAGCACACTGCAGCCTGGCAGTGTAGGGCTGAGCTCGGACTCAGGAGAGCCAGTCCTTAGTCCCACAGTCACATTCTGGTCGTTTGAGTGGAAGAGGACCATGGACAGCATTGCATATGATAAAGAACGGGCACGACTGGAACTTAACCTTGGGAGAACTCCCGTGTGTCTGCAGTGTCCCTGTTCCTCTTCAGGCAAAGGGAATAGCTGCTGTTCTTACTCACTGGACTGTGAGTTAGGGCAACAGCACTTCTGTTTCTCAACTGAGCAGTCATGACCCAGAAATCCTTGAGAAATAGTAAATAAGGAACCCACCTTGGCACTTCTAGTGAGTCATTTTTTCTTAAGGAAAAAAAAGAAAAAAAAATCTCTTCTAAATAGCATCATTTACACTTGGGAGCTGCTTGAATCCATCCATAAATTACCATTTCTGAACTCGGCTGTCAGGAGGTGTCCTCACAAGTTGACATCCATGGGGGCTGTCAGTGGAAGGGGATCAGTTTCATGGCAAGCAGGAGGAATTCAAGCATCAAGTGAATACGCTCCTCCTTGTGTTACCTCAAGCAGTCAGGGCATCTTAGTCCCTCCAGAAGTAAGGCCTCGTGTGACCTTTGCTCCTCAGACTGCCTTTGTTCCTCTGCACTTCGGTAGTTATGAGGCTGGGTCTGACATCTGGAGCAAGCCCCATTCTCCTGCAGCTCAGGCAGTTAGAGCCTGGCCCAGCAAGTGGCCTTAGAGCAGAGGCTTCAGGGATATTGTAGTTTCTTTACAGGAATAAAGGCCACAGACTTCTCTCTCTGCTCTGCTGCTTTCTCCAGCTTTGATGCTGATGCCCTTGAAATGAGATTGGCTCATCTGGTAGTGGAGGAGCCCGAGCCCTGCCAGACAGATCTGGCTTGCTGGGAAGGATTCAAAAGGCAGCACTTACCCTTTGTTGTATTTCCTGCACACTAACTAAGCCCCTGATTTCTGAAGCTACTTTTTAATCCTTGTAGGTTGTATGTTAGTTTTAGCATGGATGCTTTTTTTTAATTCCTCCCATTTGAAATATACGGGAGAACAAAGGGAATAAAATGCTAGCTGCCCCACACCCTTCCCCAAAAAAGGGTAATAACGAGGGAACTGTAAGGCTGCATTCTGGTGAGAACAGTTGTTTGCTGCCAGGAGTTGAAACCTGGAGAGCTGAGGCTCTGTATTGTCAGTGGCAGGTTCCTGTCTGAGGTGCGCTGTCCTTGGGCTGTGCGTGGGAGCCTCGCTGCAGCAGTGTGCAGCACTTGCTGTGATGTCAGCCCTTCATGCATGCGTTTCCAGCCTTCCCCATGACCACATGGAGAAGGATTTGCAGCAATCCAAACACTGACAAAACTGTATTTGTTGACTTGCAGAAAAGCCTAACTTGTGCTCCTCTGGGCTGCAATCATGTAAGCCAAAACACAATGACTGCTGCCTGTGCTTGCTGGCCTCCCAGTCCTGATAAACCTGTGAAGCAGATTCACTTACTTAGGCCCTGATTCAGCAAAGAACTTAAGTACGTGCTTCAGATTTTCTTTCCAGAAAGACTGTAGGCATGTTCAGAGTTAAGGATGTACTTAACTCCTCTCCTTAGTGCCCAGCAAACAAGTGGTGGAGGCAATGTGTGCTGCTGCTGTGCTCTGCCGGATGCCTCTCAGGCTGCAGAATTGTGGTATGAAAAATATATTTATTAATTTGGCTCCTTCCAGTACAGGAGCTGTAGTGCCAGGGTCTGATATGAGTCTATCATTCTGCAGGGACATGGGTTGTTTCCATCGCACAGAAAATTTCTTGTGTCTCTTGAATGTTGCATAGACGAGTGTGCCCTTCTGCAGGGTGTGTGGCAGGGGCAGTTTACATCAGTGGGTTTGTTTCCTCCCCCACGAGTTGTAAAGAAAAATATCCACCATGTTACATGTGTCTGAATGTTTTGATATTTGTAATTTAATGTTTTGCAGGATTCATTTGATTTAGCTTTCACTAACATGATGCCCTTCATTTTGAGGACTGAGCAGTTTAGTGCAGCCATGTACCCGTGGGCAGTGTGTGCTCCTGAGCTGCATGGCTTGAGAGCAAGATCAGCATTTGATTTGTTACACTGGAATTTCTTGAGGTTGGAGGGCTGGGAAGGGCAGATGTTACTACACAGTTTGGACATCTTGGTGTTTGGTGTAACATTGTGTTAAGTCAGACCCATCATATTCCATCCCCAGCATTATAAGACACTCACTTCCCTTGGGAGTCTAAAAGATGTGGAATAGGCACTTAATCCACAAGATGGTTGTATTTCAGTCTGCTCGGAAGAGCTTCTGAGAGTGCATTCTTTTTAATCCCCACCCATATCTGACCTGTTCTAGCTCGTTTTTGAGAGCTGCACCCAGCTAGTCCCTAGCTCCCTGCAGAAGGTTTCTGCCCATTTTTTCCTTTCTTTTGTTTGCTGAGCTCATTTGAACCCGGAGCCCACATATCAGTGAATGGGATTCCTCTATAAATTTGCCCCATTTGCAAAATTTGAATTGATTTAGAGCATCTCTCCTTTACAAAACCCGAAAGACACAAGCATGGTTACATGTGCCTTTTTTCCTTCTCTTTGAAGTTTAAAACATGCTTAGCAAATACGATGTTTGCAGTCTCTGTTCCCCACCTGATGTGCAAAAATGCAAAGGTCCTTCCAGAAGCATGGATCAGACCAAGCTTTGTGCTGATGCCTCAAGCTGGTTTGCAGGGATCTGGGCAGGTTTTCTTATCAAGTTGAATCTAATTAAGCCTAGAAAATACTTGCAGTGTAGGTTTAACGAGTGTTGTTTTTTCTAAACTGAAATAATTCGATCTGTGAATCAAACAGCCTCTGTGCTCCACCCCCTGCTGCTGATGACAGCCTCTTCCCACACTTCTTCCTTGGTAGCATTGTTTCCAGCTCCAGTAGGTTTCAGTTACTGATCAGTGTAATTGCAATAACACACCAATAATAAAAGAGGATTTTAAGCTTCCTTCTTTTGTAGTTGAAGGCTCTTCTCCTACGAGAGTTTGAAATCTTAATAGCAGTCACAGAGGCAACATCCCGCACCTGTCAAATGTTTGCAAAAGTGGACGGTTGTACTTTAGGAAGATGAAGGGGTAGATTTTGGGAACTTGGAAACAGCCCAATCCTATCACGCGGCAATGGTACAGCTAATATTAGAATGGCAGACTCTAGGGACAGCTTAACATTTTAGTGGATGCCAAGGAAGCCTTCAACTGGAATGCATTGAAAGTTGTTTGTTGTATAACACGAGTTGCTGGAGTCAGAGTAATTCGAGTTGCCTTTGGTCTGGTGGAAAACTACAGCTGTGAGCAATGAGTTAATTTTTTCCGTGCGTGTGAGGCTTAGGTTTCCCTGTCGGATTTGCTCTTGGTTTTGTAGACTCTGAATCCATAGAGGAGCGGCTGTGAACCAGTTGTTTGTCTTCATATGCCATCGCAGCAGCGGCCCTGCGCTGGGGATGGGTTTAATGGAACACCTTGAAGTGTGGAGGGGTATAGGGCTGAGCTGTAGCCTTGTATATAAGAAAGCCACCGGCTGCTTTTCCTGCCTGAACGTTTCCTACAGAAGAGGGAGTGGGTTAGTTAATGTGAATTAAAAAAAAAAAAACAAAAACAACAACAAAAAAAAAAAAAAAAAAAAAAAAAAAAAAAAAAAAACACAAAAACAAAAAAACAACCAACCTGAAGAGCAAAATATTAGCCGTAGTCTGGAGGGGCTTGAGGGGTGCAGCCCCCACCGCTGGCCCAGAGGTTGGGCTGTCCCGTCCCCTCTAGGCCGGTCCGGGCGGGGTCCGGGGGTCCCGCAGGCTCTCCCCGGGGCTGCGGCGTGCGGCGGGCACCCAGCGCGGCCCTATGAAACGGTCTCTTGTATTGGTCGACTGCCCGCGGGTGCTGCTGTAACGGCAAGCGCCATTGGCCGGCGCCGCCTCCCATGCGCAGCGCGGCACGGACAGTGCCCCCGTGCCCGCAATGGCCGCAGGCGCCGCCCTGCGCCCGCCCGAACGGGGCCGCAGGCTCCTGGCTGATTCTATTTCTCTTTTTCCTGCAGGTTGCTGAAAAGTGCCTTTCCTGAAGCCACCGCTGCTTGGATTTCTGTCTAGGGCTGCCTCTGTGCTCCTCGCCGCCCTCTCTAACTCGGCGTTGCTTGCGGTCCGTGCCCTGACGGCGGCTTCTCCAGCCTTGTCCCTTTTTTTTTTTTTTCTCCTCGTTTACACGCAGTTTGCTCAGCCATTTTATTTTTGTTTCTTCCCCCGACTATGTAGCAAATACTTAAAAGAAAAGAAAGAGGGAAAGAAAAATCAGACATCCTTTTGCCTATTTTGATGCTTGCCAACCATAATTTTTAGAAGCAAGAAATAGAAGGAAAAAAACCCCAAACCCGAAGTTTTCTCCCCAAGGACCGAGACCGTTCCACAAACTGAAGTGCTGCCAGTAGCATATGCTTTTTGCAAGAATAATTGAAACCATTAACTGGAGAGCACAGAATTCTTTTGAAAGTCTGCCAGTTATTTGCAAGTAACTTTGGCAGTGGCACAAAATATAACACTTGTATTTTAACTTATACAATTGCACTTTTAGGAGCTGGCCTCTAATTTGATTTTCAGTTGTTCTGATAAGATTTCTATTTTATGATTGGCTTTATGTGTAATTCTTGTTTAAAGAAACACGATTTGACTTAAATGAAAACCTAAGTGCTGATGAATAGGAGTTCTACCAAAGCAACAAGTTAGTTATTTCTTCACGTTTAACTTGAATTCACTTTTTTACCCTTTTTTTTTTAAAAAAAAGGAAGAAAAAAGAAGATCAGCAGTAAATATTACCCTGAGGAAGGGTTCAATTGCTTGCATTTTAATTTTTATTTTTTAATATGGCTGTAAACGTTTCCCTGGTTCGTGATACAAAATGGCTGACATTAGAAGTGTGTCGAGAGTTTCAGAGAGGGACTTGTTCTCGATCTGATGCAGAGTGCAAGTTCGCCCATCCATCACGGAGTTGCCATGTGGAAAATGGTCGAGTTATTGCCTGCTTTGATTCCCTAAAGGTGAGGACTGTAACGCGTGCATTACCTAAGCTTCCTTGCTTTTCCTTCCCTTCCGAGTTTGTAGGGATGTGGGATGTGTAGAACAGCTGTTTATTGCTCTGTGTCTGCAGGGAGGATGCTGCTGGTGTGGGGTGCAGCTCCTGAAATCTAGGCTGAGTGACACTGGGTGCAATTGCCTGGAGTGCCAGGCATTGCAAGGGGAGAGGATTTTATCCAGGGCATTTTTCAGTAGTAACTCAGGTCTGATATAGCTGTCCCTGAAATAGAGAACACAGGTTGTGGGCAGTAAATGAAATAAGAAGAGTAGAGAGAACTGGAACCCAGTGTTTGAGTGTCCAGATCACATCAGCTGTGCATTTGGTGCAGGGATGTAAAATGTGCTTTTAATGAGCAGAAGTGAAAGCAGCATTTTAAGGTAATGAATCAGCTTTACATGCATTCCCTGAAGGCAGAGTTGCAAAAGCACTCTAACGCTGTCCTGTAAATGAGGACCAGCCAAAATATTTGGAGAACATTTCCAGAAATGGCCATTGGGAAAACGCATTCTGCGAGGAACACACAAACTCGATGGCTCTGCCAGGCCTGTTGTAGTAATGGCTGAGCCTTGTGGTTGGTGCTAATCCTTGCAGAGTCAATTTTGGAGGCAGTAAATGTCTCTTGGTTGATTGTCCCTGCTGGAGCTCCAGGAGTGACTTTCAAAAATACCAAAGACCTGGACTGTGAGTCAGGGTGAGGAGTGGGGGGGCTCACAGGAGGAGGATGTGGTTAGTTCTTTCTGGCTGCACTTCTGAACTTCACCATGGCTCTTGGGAAAGGAACATCCACTTTTTTTTTTCTTTTTCCCAGATGTATGACTCCTCAAAAGTATTTTTCTCTGAGACCATATTGGTAACTAATAGCAAATGAGAATTCTTGACATTGTGTTTAATGTTTTGACCAGAATAATTAACCTGTTAAAATTTCTAGAAAGAGTCTGAAAAATTCTACAATCTTGAACTTCAACTGTTGCTTGAAAAGATGTGGGTTTATTTTTATGAGCGTAATGAGTAACAGAACTGGTAGAATTATATATGCAGAGGTTCAGACAGGACTGGATCTGGACTAACACTGGTTTACCTATTTTGTTCCTGTTAGTGGCTTCTTCAGATTTTCACTTCTGTTTTCTTTTTCCAAGAAGCTCAAGTTTTCTGTTTGCATTTAGTTTTCTTTTTAATCTGGTTATATACAATGACTCTCTTAGTTATACAGTGACTTTCAAATGTTCATTTACATTGCTGGTTTGCTGACAGCGAGAGACAAACATTTTTTATTGAATGGGGAAAAAAAATCTTGTTCTTTATGCCCTTGAAACTTCTGAGTTGTAACCAGTGGCAGTGCAGATACTTTTAATGAGGAGATTAATATGTTCTTATTTTATAGTGTTTATTTGTGCATGGAAAGAAGGGCTGTCATGCTATGGAGGGTAGTTTTGTGCCCCTTGCTGGTGTTTGCAGCATCTTGGGGAGGTGTCCCTGTGCAGCCACCCAGCTTGGCTGGGCCCTGAGCTGTGCTGTCACCTGGTGTGTGATGCTTCCCCACATGGGCTGTTGGCAGTGCAGTTCCTGCAGCACGCCCAGGCTCTCTGTGCCAGCCCCTCTCTGCACAGCTGGTTCTGGGAGGACGTGCAGGATCAAGTCCCTGGGCAGCTGGGGTTCAAATCCCACCCACTGGTAGGAGCAAACACTTCTCCCACTACAGCAGTGAGGATGGGATGGGGAAGACCGTGTTAAGGAAACAAACAAAAAAAAAAAAAACAGTGGAAGGAGTAGAGTGTGATCTTCTACAGCTAGGAGTGTTTCCAGTGTAACTAGCTGTTAAGTAATGTTCTTGTTGCCGTTTCCTCTTGACACAGTAGCAGATGCCCAGTATGTGCTGGTTAAGCAGCCTGAATTTTCCAGGGAACAAACTTTTTTGGGCTTAGGAAAGCCTTACGGAGGGCTGACAACTCTGTCTTTGGGAAGTACTCGAGGAGAGGTCCAACTGTGCAGAGCACTTGGCCAAGGGTTGGTGATGGGGCTGTTTCTGAACCCCTCTTTGCAGACAAGAAATGGGTCTTGGAGCACTTCCTTCAGACCCACGGATCCAGGAGCTCTCAGTGGACAGAGCCCTGTTTCCCTGTGCCATGGAGGGTTGTGGTCCCCAACACTGCAGCCTTGAGTGTGTGTGTGTGTGTCTAACGCCATGCATTTCCCAGTAGCGATAAACCCCCTGGGGACTAAACTCTCGAACAATGGTCGATTCTCCAGCTCCTGGTCCGGAGCTGGACTTGCAAAGCCCTGTTTGCAATGGTCTTGAGGGGCTCATGGCTGTAAGGGTAGCCACCCTCACCGGTGACCGGAGAGGTGTTACATTCTCAGACCTGTTAAGAGGTTTTTCACGCCCATCCAGTGGACGTCTTTGTGCCCAACGGCTGTGGAACATTGACCTTCTCTCCTGTGGAGGGCTCAGTAGCTGCTTAGTGCTCCCTTGTCTTTTCATGCCCTGCATTAGCAGAACATCTGTGTTGCTTTATTGGTAGCAGGATATAGGATGCTTGCGGCTAGTAAGTTTTCCCGTTGTTTTGCAGCCGCCCAGGGCTTTGTTCAGACATTGCTTATCTGCATCCATTGTGTGCTGCTGTTGCTTGGTTTTTTTTTTCCTCACGGACCTCTTAAGCTTGAACAATGCTTTCATACAGGAACTTCTGATAACCCAGCAAACAATGGTTTCACCTCAGTGGTCAGGTCATGTGCAGCATCCATACGCTTACTGCATCCCTCTTTTTCGCTTTTTTCCTCCATCAGCTATAGCAGTTCTACACCTGTTGCAGTGGAAAAAGCAGTAAAGCTTCCAGAAGCAGTCAGACTGCCTCAGTGTGGGTTGTTTCACGGGTGACTCTGTGCTACCTGTAATCTTGTGAAGAATGCACAAGACTCCTTGAAGCTAATAGGGGATTGATGCTCAGGTGGGGTTCACCAGAACATGCTCTGCAGGAACATTGTGTGTTGTGCAATGCTTTGGTTGTGAAATACCTGGTCTTGATTAGGTTGAAAGTTCAGGGCTGGATCTTGCTGTCCTGAGCTGTGTTTCTTCAAAGGGGGAGTTTGCACATTTGTAGGCAGCAGAAGGAACCTATCTCAAGCAGATTGATATCAAACTTAAAAATAGTTCCTTGCAAGAAGCTGCTATTTGAATCAGATGCCAAGAGAGCGCTCACTCTACTTGTGCATCCCTCCTTGTTATTCTGGAAGTAGTGTTCTGTGAATTAATTTGTGTGAATGGCAGGAGAAGCTGCACTGCTTGATTGCAGGGCAGTCCAGAGGGACAAGAGCTGGCTGTGCTGGGCCAGCCTGCAGAAGTGACCACAACTGCTGCTGGTCAGTGGCCGGTGTTCTCTGGTACCTCCTAGGCAGGTCCTGTGGCACTTCAGAGAGGTTCTGAGCAAAGGAGAGGAATATCATGTCACCCCTGTAAACTTGGGCGGCCTTTGGGTTCGTTCATTGCTTCTCTCCCAGGCTCGATGTGCACCGTCCCATGCAGAGCCAGTGCATTTTGTAAGGATCACGACATGGTTTGCTGGCTCATGGCAGTTCCTACAGAGGTTTGTTTTGGCACTTTGGTGGGCTGCTCATCAAGTCATTAACTTTCCTACTCAGGCTGGATCAGGAGGGCAGGATATGAGTTTGTCCGACTCTTAGTTCCTGGCCAGCAAGTCATTGGTTGTGTTTTCAGTTTCCGATGCTGTCAGAAAGGAAAAAAAAAACCATCTTTTGTCACTAATGGAGCAGAGAGCTGAGAGATGGGGCATTAGGTGGTGACATTATATTAAAATATGTAGGTAATGCACATCAGGTGTTCACAGAGGCTTTGATTTATACTGCTCACAGTTTGGATATCTGCACTGAGGACTTGTGATTTTTAAAAAATTCATGCATGCAGCTTTGTGAGGTGTGGGCTGGGTTTTTTTGCTGTTTAGGGGTCTAAAAATTTTCTTTATAAATGTTAATGCAAATTGAAGCTTCAAAGAGCATTTTGAGATGAAAAATAGTGGGGTGAAAAATTTCAGTAATATGAATTTTGACTCTGTGAGGTCTAATGTGAAAAACATGGTTAAATTATTGCATATTTCAAAGCAGTACTCTATAAAAGAAAGGCGAAAAGTTTTCTGTGCACATAAGAAGTTAAAAGTAGTTTTGTCTAAATTGTCTATTTTCTGAAAGAAGTGTTATTCTGTGGTAATAATATTTAAGGTCTCACGGCAATCTAAAAAGTTCACACTGCTTGGGCAATAGATGGTACTATACGATCTTGAAACTGATGTACCTGAGGCTGTTCCTCGCAGTTTTCATGCTAATTTGTACCTGCTTTATGCTGACTTGACTAGAATTATTTCTGACTGTTACTGGTTGGCAGTCAAATCTATTTTTTTTTAAATTTAAATGAACTGCAAACTAGGAAACAACTAAAAACACCCACTAAACTTAGCATATGGTTACACTTTTAGGAGGAAGAAAAAAGGAAACAAAGCCATACTGATATTTTTGGAGGCATTCTGACTGCATGTCTCAGCTCAGTGTAATGGGGATGTAAATATCCCACAAGAACAGTGTTGAGCCAAGTCACCTGTGTAACAAACATCCACTTTGCCTTGGTCATTAAGCCACTTACCTGTGTGGCAACAGTAGATTTACAGCAGCTGTCTGTCCACTCTGGATGCTCAGGTGTTTTATGGCATGTCGTAAGTGCTTTTTAGAACTACCAAATCAAACAACTTAAAGTGGGGGAAAATGTATTTAGATTCAATTTTATTTATAAAAACTGTTAATACTGTATTTCTCTTTCTCTGTTAATTTCTGTATTTCTTCTTTGTATTTCTCTCTGAAGTAAATTGGTATTTCGAGGATAATAGAGAGCTTGTGGGGGAGAAATAATTTAGGCCTGATTCCTTCTTGTCTATAGATTACAACAAGCTCCATGTTTCACAGCTTAATTTAATTGGCACACATGCTGTCTATACTCTCTGTGGTGTCTTCAGAAGTTTTTGGCACATCTGCGGGATGGAGAGCACTGATGGAGAAGCTCACCTGGCACTGCATGTGGCTGAGCATCTCCCAGGCCTGCCCCAGTGTCTGGACTGCAGATGCTCTCTGTGGGGTTAAGGCTGGTTACTTGAAGATCATGTGTGACCCCCCTTGGCATGTTCAGTTTTCCAGGGAAAGGATACACCTTGTTTCTTTAATCTGCACAGCTGATCTTTCTGTGGGACAGAGGTCTGTGCACAGCATGTTTGATTGGTTTAGTGTTATCCAGTGGTTTCTCTGGTGGCCCAGTAGTCTCACTTCATTTAACTGTGACTTTTTGGCAGCTGAACAGTGACAGATGAGCACTGGTGGGTTTTGCAGTTGTGGTTTAGAAGATTGCTGCTTTGAGCTGTCCCTTTGCTTCTCTGTTGCATGTTGCTGCCACTGTGGCAGGGTTAGCAGGAGGACAGAGCACCTTACATAGTCCAGCAGCTGGATATACAAAGTCCAGCAGCTGGAATTCCCTTGGTTGTGGCTCTACGGAGAGCTGCTGGGTGATGAACTTGTGTAACTGGAAACAGGCTGATGTTACCTGGTGACTGTGCTGCAGGGAGAGCAATAGACAAGGAGGGAGATGCAGGAAGATCTTATTCATTGCCAGCCATTTGCAAAGGAGTAAGGCAAGAGTCCTTGACAGGAATTCTTGTCTGTGCTCTAAAGCAAGCAGGTGATCTTTGAGGTGTGTTACAGAGGGCAAAGAGGTTGGCCTTGTCCTTAATCTCTACCAGGTCTTTCTCTAGCTGATCGGTCTCAGAAGGGAACACTACCTTGGCCTTTACATTTGCAAGGACATGGCGCTTTGTGGAACTTGGTGTTGTCCATGGTAACATGGCAGGAACGGTGAGATGTCTGTAGATTTCCTGGTGCGTAGTCTAGTTCTGGTGCTACCCTGGAGGGATGCTCTCTTCTCAGCTCATTGCTCATACTCCTGCGGAGGGTGGATATTTGGTGACTGGGTATTTGCTGTGCAGTAGATGGAGACCTCCTGACCCCACATTTCTCCTGAGGGCTTGCCCACACAGGAGCAGCAGCTGCCTTTGCCTGTTGCTTGTGAGTGACACCACGCATGAGTGCCAGTCTCATGCGTGGTGTCTCTGGGACAGGTTCAAGAGGCTGGCAGAGGTATAGGCACAGGCTGGCATATTGGGAGGCACTCCCAGTGCAAGGAGCAAGCACAGGAACACCATCCTTGTCTGTCTTCCTGCAGCTGATTAATTTATTACAGCTTTTCCTTGGGCCTCAGACTTGTGTGCTTTTCCCCATGTACATGCTGGAAGGCAGAGCTCTGCCCACAAACTGGTCCTGAGACCACACTTTGGAGGCCAGCCTCTTCAGGTAGATGGGCTAAACACATTCAGCAGTGGGGTTTTGCTGCCAGCTTCGCCTCTCCCTTCCTCACCAGCCAGCCCTGGCAATGCAGGGCCTCTGCTCCTTTCTGCAGCTCATGTTGACTCATTCTTCTCCCTGCAGTGTGAGCAAACCACCCTTCTCAAAGGGTAAAGCCAGCAGCATTTACATTATTAATATTAGCCAAGAGTAACCTTGGATTTCTGGTTGGTAAGATGATGGTAAAGTGCTGACTTCTGCTCACACTTGCCTAAAAATGCAGGAGATAAATTCTTCTGGGATGTGACTCTAAACCCTTCTGAGCTTCTGTGTGTGCTTAAGCAGATACATTTTGAAACCTTTTACGGGCATATTGCAATGTTCCACTGGCCGTGGCATGCTGCCTCCTGTTCCTGAAGCTTGCTTTCCCATTTTAAGGGCAAAGCCCTCCAGACCAAGGTTCTGGTTCTGCAAAATACTTAAGCCTGATTTTAAGTGCTGTAGAGTTCTTGTGGGCAGCAAAGAGCTCCTTGTGCTGGAATGAGCTGTTGCACCAAGTTTTGAGCGTGGGAGATGGTCTTCTTGGTCAGTCTGTCTAAAGGGGGAGAGCTGCCCATGGTCATTTCCTCTGCCACCTTTGGCTTTTGGGGGTTTCTTTGCATGCACACCTTGAGTTTGCAGCTGGGACCTGCAAGCACAAGCTCCATGCCTGTGACCCAACACAACTGCAGGGGAATACTGTGTGAACCCCAGGGTCTTCCTCTGTGCAGGGAGGAAGGAGATGAGGTGCTGGGCCCAGATAGCAAGTGGCTGTGCTCGCGTTTACCCCTGCCTGCTGTGAGTCAGAAGTTGGCCAAGAAAGCTCAAAGGGAGAGGGGGTGTGTGTGTGTGTACAGTGAGCTCTGGCACGTCAAACAGTGCCACATTGCAAAATGTGGCACTGCCAAATTCTTCTAGGGAAAAAATCCAAGCATTACGTCTTCCAGCCCTGATATGTAGCAGTAGCTAACACTGGGATTGAAATAGAAGCACCAAACCTACAAACCTCTATGCCTGGACAGAGTCTGGGGCAAGGAGGATGCTTCGCTGTGACGTCCTGTCTTGCTGCAGTGTTGGTGATGCTACGTGGGGATTTCTCATGCTCCTGATTGCATTAGGCCAGTAAAACGAGCTGGTGGGAAGTGGTGAAAGATGCCTTCAAGGGGAAGTGACTGAACGAGCATGTGGAGTTGGTGGATTTCTTCAGTGACATAGCATCAGTTTGATGTAATCCTGTAGCTGACCAGAGCTTTCTGCCACTTGGTTCACCCTTCTGAGGGAGGGTGCAGTAACATGCTTTTATGTAATTGAGCTGTTCGGAAGCTTTAAAACAAACATAAACAAGATGTGCCAGGCTTTTTGGAGAGCCCATCATCTGACATCTCCCACAGAGCATTTCAATAAGTGGTTAGATTTCCAAGTGAGAAGCTGAGCTCTTTGAAAATCTGCTCCTATAAATATTGTTTTGCTGGTATTAAAATAAATCCTTTGAAGACCTTGGGTGAATGTTGCCCTATACAGGCACAGTTTTACTTCTGGCTTATTAATACTGTTTTATTGCTGTTCATTAAACATCAGGAATCCAGGCACTGACCCCCTTCCTCACCCCATATAGTCCTCGTGCCATGTCTGATGACGGTCTTTTGGTTAAAGGAAAGGCCAAGGATTTGGAAAACCAGCTTTCAGAGCCTTGTGATGATGCAAACTGCTTCAAAGTGTTGTAATGCCGATCTCTGTGCCTAATTGCACTTTTTGACCTCACTGGAGCAGGATAAAAAAAAACAGTCTTTGAAGGCTGAGTGTAGCTGAGCTGCTGTAGTAGCAAGACTTGGGTGTTTTAGACAGGTGTCCTAACTAAGTAGGCATTTCAAACCCTTGGCTCCTTCCAAAGGAATAGCTATCAAACATGCTTAGTTCTGTAAGCTTACCTGCCTGTTAGGAAAGCTCTCTGTTCTGTAATGGCAGTGAAAATATTCAGTTTAACCGTAGCTAATGTGTTAGGATAGTAAAATCTTTCTATCTGCACAGTAGGAAGTACATGGCACAAAAGTAATGCTGATCTCTTGGGAGCACTTGGCTTTACATCTGGCTCTCTGAACGTCTGGTTAGTGTTTGGCCTTGGTTTAGGATTTCAGTGACAAGGTTACTCGGTATCCCCACCGTCAGAGGAGCCGGATGCTGGAGTGAGGGGTTATTAACTACTAACTCTGTGTTTTTACGTCCTCTATCTGAAGCCGGCACCTGGGAATGGCTCAGTGCTGTTCTCTGCATGCTTCAGCTCCAAGCTGGAAAGCTGAGACCTGGAGGTGCCTTTCTGCAACATGTAGCTTAAAGCTGTGAGGAAGAAGCATATTCCTGAGAGGGCACCATTGGCTTGCTGGGACATGAGCATACTCAAATCAAGCAATTCCCCAAGTTTGTAGTGAAATGTTACGGCAGATGGCCCGCTTACAATGTGGGATATTATTAGAACCATGATCAGTGCTAATAAGGTCATTGGCAATGGTGGAGGAGGTCAGTGTCTGACCTTGTTTGGAAGGTTGCAGCCTGTGCTTTGGGAAGTTTTCCTCTTACAGTAGTGGAATGTGAATGTTTAAAACAAGCTACTTTGTGTATTAATCTGGCTGCACAGTAGAGAGAAAGACCCACCACTGAGTCTAGCGTAGCTGCTGTGGGAGTGCTGCTGGCCCCCACTCCTTGCTGAGGTAGGTGCACAGAGCACCATTAACAAGTGAAGCAAATTCTGCTTAAATTAACAGTCCTGCAAATGGGAACCAGGAGCAGTTTAGCTGGTACTCCAGAATGGGTATGGTATCACAATTCATTGCCCAGGTGATTGGTGAATAGTCTCCGAGTTCTGTCTTGACTCTGACTATACACTGCATTAACACAGCACTTACTTTTAGCTCTTCTCCTACACTGGTGTCAGAAAAAGACCCAAAACAACCACTACAGATAGAAGTGTTGGAATCCAGTTGAGTTGCATGAGTGATGTCCACATCTCTGCCCAGCAGTACGCACACCAGGTTCTGATGGGGATTTAAATTGGTAGCCTGAAACATGGTGCTTCAGCTCTGTCTCATTACTTCTTTTTTGCCTTACCAACTCTGGGGTGCTGTGGTCAGCTCTGGGTGAATAGTGAGAGGAGACAACTCTTAAACAGAGCAGCATTTGGGAAAGTATGGAGTATCTGGGGATGCAGAGGTGGCCAGGGCAGCACCAACACGGTGGAGTTGCAGCCAGCATGCCTAGGAGTGTGGCCGTCATGACAGTGCTTCCCTAAGTCCCCGTTATCCGCAGAGGCATGGCTGGTGCTGGGAAGAGTCACACGGAGATTAGGTCCTTAAAGAGCCCTGCTTCAACCGAGCAGAGTTTGAATACAAAACCTCAGCGTGTAATCCCAGTGCTGTTGGCCGATCCCACTGATCTGTGTTTCTTCCTCCTGCTGTCCATTCTTGAAGGATCAGAGCATGGGTAAGGCTTGTGCCCATTATATGCTGTTTGATCCCAAGTGGTCAGTTCATGCAGTGTTGTGCTCTGTGCAGTGCTTGGGCTCTGCTCCCAGAGTCTCTTCCACGTGATGCTGCAGATAGCAAACCCAGGATGAGTTTGCCAGGAGAAAGCAAGAGCCTCATGGGGTTGGATGTTTCAGCCCATGCAGTAGCACTTTAGTGCTCAGGGTGGTGGGAATTTGAAAGCCAGACATATAGATGAGTCTTTAAGGAGGGCTTGGAAGGTCATCCAGGTATGGCAGAGATGATGGTGTTTTAGGTCAGCTGTAGGAAGGAAAGCCCTTTCCTCCTTGTGATGGAATCTTGTTTCATAAACCAGCGGACTTTGAAGACAGAGAGTTGTCTTTGGAGGGAATGTTGCTCCTTCCTAAACATTGTAGAGGAAAGTGTTAAAAGATGCTCCTGCTAATGCAGAAACCCTCCAAATCTTGCTCCAATGGTGCAAGACTTGCAGTCTTATTCTAATGCCCTGTTTCTTCTTTCTGCTCTGTTTCCTCTTCCCCGCTGGGCCTATTTGTCTCCAAGCCCTCCTGCAGCTCCCCTGTCCTCTTTGTCCCTGTTGTGGTGTCTGCAGGGACTGTACAAGGCAGCCCAGGAAGTCTCTTGCTCTCCTCTCTTGTTTCTTCAGCAGTCATTTTTCTCAGTGCATCTGGTGCCCTTGCAGATGAAGAGGTAGTCACGGTTACCTCCGTTGAAGGCTTTGACTACNAGGCTGAGAGACAAATGGGCAGGATCACTTTCAGCTAGCAATGCAGAGGTACGATGGGCAGGTTGCCGGGGAGGCAAGAGCTCCGGAGGTATCAAGGGCATCACAGCTGCAGCAGCCCAACACAAAGCAACTGGAATGCAGTCTGGGTGTTGCTGAGGCTTCCCCTGGCTGCCTGGGGTTTTTCCACCAAGTCTGATGTATTTAGCCTGAAAACTCTTCAGGCTGGGACTGTCTCATTTTGTGTTTGGGTAGTAATTGGAGCAGGACTCTGAGCTGTAGCGTTGATGAGTATTTGTATTCCCAGAGCCAGAAATCCCCTGCTGCAGCCTTGTGCGATAAAGCACAGATCGAATTAAGAGGATTTTCATTGTTGTTCTGTATTTCTCTGCATGGGTTTTTGAAGAGTCCACAGTAATATAAAATCTTTAGAAGTCTTTACTTGGAACAGAGCTCACATTAGGTGGGACAAAAACACTACTGAAAACTGGGGTGTTTTTCTGTTTTGATTGTGCTAATTCTTGGAGGATGAGTTTAAGCATCCTTTCAGGGCTTAGCCCAATCAGGGGAAAAGTGTTAGCACTTTTTTTACTTTGTTCTTCTTGGCCTGTATCAGAGGCACTTGAAGAAAAGTTTGTTCAGGGATTTCTGCTTGGGCCCTATCAGAAGTCCATCTATCTTGGTTTAAAACAATTAGAGCATTTTTCCAGCGAGTGTTGGAGTGTTCACTTACTTAGGCACTGGTCCTGCTGCATTCCAGACTTGCTAATGACCCTGGAGCGTCTTTGCAGCTACTCATCTCATGTGGCAGAGAGACTGCAGATGTCCTCAAGAAAGGTCACTTTTCCTTGCAGAAAAAATCCCTCCAGTCCCTCCTACCCCCATCTGTATGGCCCCATCCCACCTAAAAACAAATGAACATTTGCATTGCAGCTGACTCATGCTGACTGTGCCCGGTGGGGGCAGTGAAAGGTCTTTTTCTTGCTGCTCTTTTAGAAAGGGATTGTGCTGCATCCGAAGGTATCTCTTGTCAGTAGCAAAAGCAAAATACTTGAGGTCAGGTGTCTGCTGCCTAAGAAAGTCATGTTTAAGATTGCTTTCTAATAGAAAACAGCCTTCAAAAGGTAACCCCTGCATTCCTCCTCATCTACAAAAGGTTGAGCATCTCAGGCAGTTTGTACTGCACTGGTGAACGGGACAAGGATAAGCAGCTTAGGGCAGGAGTTCAGAAAGCAGAGCAGTAATACAGAAGAACCCCATGGTAATTTGATCACTTTGCTTTTGTGCGTCAAATCTGAATAAGCAAGCACGTCCACATGGATATGCTTTAGTTGCTCCTGCCTCCCCCAGCTTTTCTCTTGTGCTCTCAAACCTAAATAAGCTAATCTGCCGATTATTAAGAACATGAACTCCAAAACAGCAAGCAAAGGAAAGCNCCCCACTCTTTGCTGAGGTAGGTGCACAGAGCACCATTAACAAGTGAAGCAAATTCTGCTTAAATTAACAGTCCTGCAAATGGGAACCAGGAGCAGTTTAGCTGGTACTCCAGAATGGGTATGGTATCACAATTCATTGCCCAGGTGATTGGTGAATAGTCTCCGAGTTCTGTCTTGACTCTGACTATACACTGCATTAACACAGCACTTACTTTTAGCTCTTCTCCTACACTGGTGTCAGAAAAAGACCCAAAACAACCACTACAGATAGAAGTGTTGGAATCCAGTTGAGTTGCATGAGTGATGTCCACATCTCTGCCCAGCAGTACGCACACCAGGTTCTGATGGGGATTTAAATTGGTAGCCTGAAACATGGTGCTTCAGCTCTGTCTCATTACTTCTTTTTTGCCTTACCAACTCTGGGGTGCTGTGGTCAGCTCTGGGTGAATAGTGAGAGGAGACAACTCTTAAACAGAGCAGCATTTGGGAAAGTATGGAGTATCTGGGGATGCAGAGGTGGCCAGGGCAGCACCAACACGGTGGAGTTGCAGCCAGCATGCCTAGGAGTGTGGCCGTCATGACAGTGCTTCCCTAAGTCCCCGTTATCCGCAGAGGCATGGCTGGTGCTGGGAAGAGTCACACGGAGATTAGGTCCTTAAAGAGCCCTGCTTCAACCGAGCAGAGTTTGAATACAAAACCTCAGCGTGTAATCCCAGTGCTGTTGGCCGATCCCACTGATCTGTGTTTCTTCCTCCTGCTGTCCATTCTTGAAGGATCAGAGCATGGGTAAGGCTTGTGCCCATTATATGCTGTTTGATCCCAAGTGGTCAGTTCATGCAGTGTTGTGCTCTGTGCAGTGCTTGGGCTCTGCTCCCAGAGTCTCTTCCACGTGATGCTGCAGATAGCAAACCCAGGATGAGTTTGCCAGGAGAAAGCAAGAGCCTCATGGGGTTGGATGTTTCAGCCCATGCAGTAGCACTTTAGTGCTCAGGGTGGTGGGAATTTGAAAGCCAGACATATAGATGAGTCTTTAAGGAGGGCTTGGAAGGTCATCCAGGTATGGCAGAGATGATGGTGTTTTAGGTCAGCTGTAGGAAGGAAAGCCCTTTCCTCCTTGTGATGGAATCTTGTTTCATAAACCAGCGGACTTTGAAGACAGAGAGTTGTCTTTGGAGGGAATGTTGCTCCTTCCTAAACATTGTAGAGGAAAGTGTTAAAAGATGCTCCTGCTAATGCAGAAACCCTCCAAATCTTGCTCCAATGGTGCAAGACTTGCAGTCTTATTCTAATGCCCTGTTTCTTCTTTCTGCTCTGTTTCCTCTTCCCCGCTGGGCCTATTTGTCTCCAAGCCCTCCTGCAGCTCCCCTGTCCTCTTTGTCCCTGTTGTGGTGTCTGCAGGGACTGTACAAGGCAGCCCAGGAAGTCTCTTGCTCTCCTCTCTTGTTTCTTCAGCAGTCATTTTTCTCAGTGCATCTGGTGCCCTTGCAGATGAAGAGGTAGTCACGGTTACCTCCGTTGAAGGCTTTGACTACCTGATGTGTCAGTCCTGTTGCCTGTAAAACCTCGGTGATGTGCTGCAGGGTGGAAGCTGGAGCGGGGCAGGCAGGCTGAGTGACTCCCGTGCTCGGAGCTGGAAAGCCATCGGAGTTGATAAAAGCAAGACACGGATGTCTGAAGCTGCAAGGGATGACCTCGAGGGAAGGAGGTGGGGCTGCCGCTGGGGAGGAGCAGTGCAGCTCCCCAAGCCACTTTCCCATAGGACCGGGGAGCTCGGGGATGTGGCAAGGACCCCGGCCACCCATCACTGCCAGCTCTGTCAGCATCTGCTGGCTGGCATGTCACAGCAGGGTGCGGATTACCCCGCACAGCCCACGTCATGCTTGTCACCAGAGCCCACTCAAACCACTCTGCGTCATCCTTGGGAGAGT
>VYXC01005344.1:79377-206617 GCA_013397175.1 Platysteira castanea
TTAGAAGTCTTTACTTGGAACAGAGCTCACATTAGGTGGGACAAAAACACTACTGAAAACTGGGGTGTTTTTCTGTTTTGATTGTGCTAATTCTTGGAGGATGAGTTTAAGCATCCTTTCAGGGCTTAGCCCAATCAGGGGAAAAGTGTTAGCACTTTTTTTACTTTGTTCTTCTTGGCCTGTATCAGAGGCACTTGAAGAAAAGTTTGTTCAGGGATTTCTGCTTGGGCCCTATCAGAAGTCCATCTATCTTGGTTTAAAACAATTAGAGCATTTTTCCAGCGAGTGTTGGAGTGTTCACTTACTTAGGCACTGGTCCTGCTGCATTCCAGACTTGCTAATGACCCTGGAGCGTCTTTGCAGCTACTCATCTCATGTGGCAGAGAGACTGCAGATGTCCTCAAGAAAGGTCACTTTTCCTTGCAGAAAAAATCCCTCCAGTCCCTCCTACCCCCATCTGTATGGCCCCATCCCACCTAAAAACAAATGAACATTTGCATTGCAGCTGACTCATGCTGACTGTGCCCGGTGGGGGCAGTGAAAGGTCTTTTTCTTGCTGCTCTTTTAGAAAGGGATTGTGCTGCATCCGAAGGTATCTCTTGTCAGTAGCAAAAGCAAAATACTTGAGGTCAGGTGTCTGCTGCCTAAGAAAGTCATGTTTAAGATTGCTTTCTAATAGAAAACAGCCTTCAAAAGGTAACCCCTGCATTCCTCCTCATCTACAAAAGGTTGAGCATCTCAGGCAGTTTGTACTGCACTGGTGAACGGGACAAGGATAAGCAGCTTAGGGCAGGAGTTCAGAAAGCAGAGCAGTAATACAGAAGAACCCCATGGTAATTTGATCACTTTGCTTTTGTGCGTCAAATCTGAATAAGCAAGCACGTCCACATGGATATGCTTTAGTTGCTCCTGCCTCCCCCAGCTTTTCTCTTGTGCTCTCAAACCTAAATAAGCTAATCTGCCGATTATTAAGAACATGAACTCCAAAACAGCAAGCAAAGGAAAGGAAAGCCCTGATCAGTTCCGTTCTTGTTGGTCTGCTGGGACAGATGGATGAACAGACACAGATGTATGCGCACACAGGACACATTCTTTTCTTAGCTGTTCTGGCACTTACGCCAGTGTTGCTCAGAGGGCAATTTAGGTCAGGCCAAAAGTTGCATCCCACAGGAGTAAATGGATACATCCACCTAACTAGGCATACAACCTTTTCAGTGTCCCGTCCTACAGCTCTTGTTACAGTGAAGGGAACAGATCTCATCAGTGGCTACGTGGAATTAACCTCTCAGCAGCTGAAAACATGGTTTCTACAAAATGCATTATCAGTTAATCCCCATTCCTGGCATCACGTGGAGAAGGCAGACCACTCTTGCTAGATTTTGGGGTCTTTGGGCTGTACGTTGGCATAGAGACATAGAGACCTTGAATTTTGGCCATCTAGGTCAGCATGGAAAGGTGAGCAGAAAGCCTCCTTGAGCAGTCTGGTTTGCAGTGTCTGTGTTGGCTTACTGTTCCTGGGAAAGATTTGTTACTTGAGTGTGCTCAGTTAGGGACAAAAGCATGGATCTGCTTTGGCTGAGTGTGGTTGGGAGTGTGAATCTGCACAGACCCTCACGAGACTGCATAACAGACTGTGGGAACAGGGATCAGTGAGGACTGTTGTAATTAGGACAGGTAGAAGTTTTGCTCTAGCCAAGGATGTTGTAATAAATCCATTGTATAGTAACAGGTTTTCAGATATTGGCACAGAACTTGGCATAATGTTCATTAAAGCTGGCTGCCTGTGTGGCACTTGTGACTAGTGCATGTGAACTGCACCTAAATATGTCTCCCTAATGGCAGTTTTATCCCAGAGTTGTTATTGCCAAATTCTCCTTTTGCCCATAGAGATGTACGTGTATTATCTTTGGCGTTGTAAGTCCATTTTGTTTATTTCCTCCATGGAAAAAAGTCTGTCCTGTTGCCACCACAGCTTCCTATGCTTCTCCATGGGCTCAGCTTCTCACAAACATTTACTCTGCTTTAACCTCCCTTTTGCTTGAGATCGTAGTAAATACTGGTCACATATTTGCTTTCTAGTGCCAGGTGCTGCTTAAAGAGCACTTCTGAGGGTGTTTTTTAAGAGAAGAATCTCCTCTGTGACTTAAATGTGCATATGTTACTGGCTGTAATAAACAATTCACTAAATAGAGCAGTCTGCAAAAGCTGACCGAGGTGGAATATTTGCCTAGGGCAAAGCAGGCTTTCTTTTTATTTTTGCTTGGTTTCTTTCTTCCTTTCTCTTCAAGCCTTGCTGCCTCCTAGATGGAGAGCTGTGATTCAATG
The DNA here is from genome assembly GCA_013397175.1 of Platysteira castanea. NCBI lineage: Eukaryota > Metazoa > Chordata > Aves > Passeriformes > Platysteira > Platysteira castanea. The sequence goes on from VYXC01005344.1 coordinate 81,703, forward strand.
TCACTTGGCCTGAATGTCCTCTTTGGAAGCCAAGGCCCGTGTGAGATGTGTGGTCCTTGTCTGCCGTGCCCAGCAGGCTGCAGGAGCTCTCTTAAAGGTACTTCTTGTATCTGTACCTTTAATCCATTGACCAGCAGCAAGTTCATTATGCCATGGGCATGAAATGTGAGGCCTGGCATGGACCAGAAAACTTTGGGGTCCTTGCTTAGAGATGAGCGAGAGTGTGTGGAGTTGGTGGCGCACAGTCAGCCCTTTTCTGGTAGCTCGATAGCTTCTCTGCAAAGTCAGAACAGAGAGGAAATGTGCTGCTGTGCACAAATATGCCTGGCACTTGTAGCTGAAACAGGAGGACGAGGGCAAAGATGAGGAGCACTTGGTCTTTGGTGAACTGAACTGTAGCCTGAAAAAGTAACTGGGGACATCAGTGGGCCATCAGGGTGAGGAGCAAGGCAAGCTGGCTTTGCTGTCTGCTGTAGGGCAAATCCTAGGCAAGAGCAGAAGGGTGTCCTGTGCCTTGGAACATCAAACCCCTGGCTCTGACAGATGTCAGGGAGCAAATCCTGTGGTGGCAACTGAGGCCATCACTCTCCTGTATCGCTGCATCTGCTGTTGCCCTGCAGTCACCTCCTTTGTTGGTTTAAGCTATTGCACAGAGGGACTGTTGTGTCATGTTCTGACACATCTTGGTGTTTCCTCCTGAAGTGTGGAAAGCTGGACTGGCAGAGCCCAGCCACATCCTTCCCTGCTCAGAGTGCTGCTGCATCACCCCTGGCAGCTCCACAGTAAAGGCTGAGGCACATCCTGCACAGTTTTTTTTCCAAGCTGAAGATTCTCCCTGGAAATTGTTAGTCCCGATGGAATTAACTTTTTTTTTAGGTTTTTTCATTGTCTTTTGAAAACCAGGGGTCTGTTTGTGCCCATTAAGCTGTTGCTTTCTGAGCAAAGCAAAAACACAAAAATTGGGCTAATCGTCAGTTGGTAAATGGTTGTATTCTGCTAAGTTCTTAGAAACACTGAACCAAACCTAGTCACTTCCATATCTTATTTGCAATTTCATTCTGCTTTCCGAAACACAGTGAGAATGAGGTTTTCTGAGCATGACTTTGCCCTCTGCAGAACAGGGGGGAGGGTTTGGGTCAGATACTTAGTTATCAATCGCTGCACTTCTCTATTTGCCTTTTCCCTTGTGTAAACTTGAGGCATGAGGCTGCTGGAGATGGTCACATGTCCGATATTTTGTATTCATGAACATAGTACTTTTAACATTTATTCTCCTAGGCTTTAATGTACTTTGCTTGGTTCTGTTTACGTGTGGTTTGCCTGCTGCAAATGTAATATTCAACAGACACTGTAGGTAGAGGAAGGTCAGAAGCATCAACTTTCCATATGACCTTGACAGATTCAGCTGGTGAAAGTTATAGAATTGGATTATGGGATTTACAATGAAAAGATGGTTTAAGGGACAAGAGAAACCGTGCCTGCTATTTTCAAGTGCTGGCCTGGTGTAATAGCAATCAGGAGGGGTACAGTTGAGGGAGACAGAGGGTAGAAGACATATGTGAAGTTTAATTTTGTTTATTTTTCTGTGGAGTTTTATGTGGTTTTTTAATACAGTACTTGTGCAATATTGTTCCAGAGAGCTGGCATGGGCTTTTTTTGTAATTTATTATAGAAGAAAAATCAATGACTTGCCAGTGTTACCATCTTTTAGGTAGAATTGATTTTTTTTTTACTTAGAAATAGTCCCACATTGAAACCCATAGGAATATTAACATTGCTGGATGTCACCTATTCCACATCCTACTCTGTACATGCAGTGGTCCCAGGGCTAAACATGCTCCTAAATGTGCTTTCTTTACTGGGCACTAAATGCCTTCTTTTGTAATTGTTATCAATCAGTTCCTTTGGCAGGTCTGTTGTCAGGCAGGTCTGTGAAGTCTTGTTTTGGAGAGAGCCTCTTTTTGATACTGTATTAAAGATGCCTGTTTTATTGTGCTTTTAGCATTCCTGAACCTAGGAGAGTAGTGGAATAATACTTGGAAGACATTAAAAATGGTCAATTCAGAGCTCTAAATGATGATACTTCCACTCTGTTTAAACCTCATTCAAATATGTGGTGGTAACAGACTGATATGGTTCACAAACGTAGTGTAATCAAAATGTATTGGGAGATACAAAAGAAAAGAGCTTGATGAAGTCTTTGTTCCTGTCTTTTGTGGCATGAGATTGCTGTTATTGGAAGTAGTAATCTCTCAGATAAACGTTTTTCTGCTCTGTGGCTCTACAACTCAAAAGATAGACTTTGACAGTGCCATACTCTTTTAATATATATTTCTTGGACTTGGTAAACAGTGTCCATTGCTTGGAGCAAGCTAAAATGTTCCACAAACCAAAAACATTAAAATCAATACACTTTTTTCATTGAGCATAACAAAGCGTGCCATTGGCCTCAAAGAGGACAGCTTGGCAGGGGAACAGAGCTGGAAAGAGTTGTCAAGATGTAAAAATATAATGAAGGAGCTACAGGGCTTTTCCCCAGCAAAATAACTGCTCTCAGTTTTTAAAAACCTTCAAGTATAACAAGCAGCTTGGAATGAAAATCCTGCATGAAAGCAGGAGGACAGCCATGACCTCTTTGTGCTGTCCTGGGGAAACTTACTGGAACATTGCTGTATTCAGCAATGTGCAAAACTTCACTCACAGCAGCTCTCAGTTCCCTAATTGCCAGGTGAAAAAGGATTTGGGAATTTAGGCGAGTGCCTATGGCTGCTTAGAGTCTACTGGAATGCAGTAGTTGCATGTCCCCTTGTTCCTAATTAAAATATATTTTAAAATGTCAGGGTGATAGTACTTGTTTTAATACTTGAGCTCTGTGGTAACAAGCCATCATTTCTTTCTGGAGCTGAATTTGCCTGCCGAGGTCAGTGGTTTGAAGTGATTAGGAATGGCTGTGGGTGGCTGTCACCAGTTAAGGTGCTACCAAAAAGGGAGATGAGGACATAGAAACGCTGCTTTCTGCTTTGTTTTTGTCTCCTGCTCTGGTTTGAGCTGTGCAACAAAAACAAGCTTGACAAGCATTTTAAGGCTGCAGATTTTAAGCAAGTCCTAGATAAGCATGTTTGAGTTCCAGCAGAGCACATCTGATCTTGCAAACCCCCCTAAGTGCTTTGCACTTCTACACAGACTATTAGAAAGGACTAGCATGTGCAGTAGGGCTTGGCCACGCTGTGCATCTGTTTGTTGCCAGCATTTGCAACTGATCACTCTCTTACGCTGGTGCGAGGGAAGCACTGTGATGTGCTCAGTGTACATTTTTAATATACTGGTGAAATTGTTCAGCTGCTAAACTGTTTATGCCACATGGTGGGAAGCATGTCCCCTGCTTGGGTAAAGTGTTGCTGTCCCTTATATGCCTTTTGGTGGTGACCTGTCCAACTAAGCAATAAGTAGATGACCAAAGCTCTGTCAGCTTGGCCGCGTGCCACTGGGGTTGGTCATCATGTGTTGGTGGCAAGGGGCAGCTTTCTAGTCCTGTGATGGGAGAGAGCCCTTAAGCACAGCACATCCCCCTGAGCCAGTAGCACACAACACAGCCCCTACAACCTCATTTGTGTCTGTGGTCAAGGTTGGCTTTCACAGACAAAGGCTGGAATGACAAAGAGATGGAAGTGTTACAGGTCTTTAGTAGTGTTTATTCAGGAGTCTCCTCAGCTGGCTGGTGGCAGATTTTTTTCTGGACTTGAATATATTTTGCAAAAATGATGCCTTTTTTTACCTTCTGTCCTTCTTTCCATCTTCCCTGCAAAGCAAAAACATCCCAGCAGAACAGTCACAGGGGGAGGCCGAAGAACAGCATCAGTGTCTTAGAGCCAGGGGTTGTTGTGTCTGCTTTCCATTCCTTGTGCATTTTTCTAACTCCCTGGACACAGAGCTAGACCCTACCTGGACTGAAGTGGTTGTGTTTTGCTGACCTGTTCTTTTGAAGTTGCGGGGGAATATAACTTTTTGGGTTTTTTAAACTCAAACATTGGTTGGCTTCCCAAGGCTCTGCCCCAAAGCTGTAGGGAGAGGAGAACTGGGTGGACTGGGACTGTGCAAAATGCACCAGGGGCAGACTAGGACGCTGCAAAATGTACCAGCCTCCCTTCAGTGGGGTGAACACAGAGTGTCTGCTTGGTGTGCTCCAAGTGTTTTCAAGCTGTCTTGCACTTGCATGTGCCACTGAGATTTGCTTTGAGCTCTCAGTTCAAAAGGACCCAAAACTCTTGTCGTAGCTGCCAAATGTTCCTGCTTTCATTTGGAATCATGCAAAACATGAAGGTTCACTCAGTCAAAATCAAATCTAGGCTTGCTCAGAAAGGGCTTGACCTAACATTCATTGAAGCCATGAAATTCAGTTGCTGTTTTAGTGAAAGGATGGGGCTGCCTTGAGAGTGCTGGGAACACTGGTAGCCCTCGGAGCTTGTGATAGCTATTCTGATTTTTCCACTGAAGCTGTGTGGAAAGGCAGGTCTGACTCTTGGCCCCTGTACCCTGACAAAAGACATGTCCCTTTTCACCTCAGCAGCCCTGGGTCAGAGCTGACATGCTTCTGCTGCAGCTCACAGCATCATTCAGAACAGCATAAAATCTGCAAACTATTCTCGAGTGACTGCAGGGGAACTGAGTTGGGCCAAAATAGCACCTGAGGTGATTTTAGCAGTTTTCTTCTCATCTATCTGTGCAGGCTCAGGGAGGTGGCTCTTTGGACCCAGAGGTGGGAATTTCAAAGTTAGGCAAAACTAATCCTAGAGGTGTTGTAAAATTGTCGTTCATGCTTTTTATGGGCTGTTTGAATTTTCTTTCCATTAAATTCTGTATTCATGAACTGTACTCTTTCTTGGCTAGAACGTGCATTTCACAGACTCTGTATTATCCATAGCTGGAAACTACCAGATTAACCTTAACTGTAGCATTTTTGTTCACACACACTGAAGTTGAAACTTCTGTATGGTAGGAAGTCTGTGTAGGCTTCCCTTGCCTTTGAGGCTGATTGCCATCTGGTAATACTAACTATAAGATACATTTTGCTTTTTCTTCCCAGCTATGGTCTATTCACAGCAGGATCCTTGCCATAACAGCAGTCTCTGGGCTCTCTGTAAATGGGTGTTACACCTGCATTTGAAAAATGTCAGCAGCCAGCTGTGCTGTATTTTTTACGGCTGTTACTTGTAACTTTAGAACACCAGCTTCTTTGTACCCAATATTGTATAAGCAGGGCTGGTGGCATGGGAGGGATGAAGAGCATGGACTCTCCAGAATCCCAAAATCTGTCCCGAGAGGAGCAGAAAAAGCAGGAGAACTGGAAAGCCTTTGAGATGAGTTATTTCAGAGAGGGAGGATGGAGTGCTGGGATTAGGTTTGGGAGTCTTTGACGTAGCACAAATCCACTTCCAAACAAGACAGGTAACAAAGCATAGGATTAACTTTTAATGTGACTATCCACAACAGCTTGGAAAACTGAGTTCAGTGGCAGTCTGGAAGGATGTGCTTGGCACGACTGTTCAGTTTGTTTTGTTCTGATGGCTTGAATGATGGAATATAGAGAGTATGCTTAACAAGCATACAGCCTTAACAAGCATACTCTTGAGGGTAGGGTGCTCTGAGCTGGGAGGAACTACAGGTACTTTTTAGAGAACCAGATGTGGAGTTGCAGATAATCTTGACAGGTTGAAAAAGTAATCCACAAAAAGGCGAGTGAGTTCAGTAAAAGCAGTATGAAATACAGCGTTGGACTGAATCAGCTCCATACAGGGTGCAGCATAGCTGGGTCTGGAGTAGTTCTAGAAAAGGCTTGTTGAGAGTGAGTCAAAGAATATTACATTGTTAGTAAGAAAGAAAATGCCATGCAGGGATGTAATAGCAGCAGTGTCGTCTGCAGGACATGTGAAAAAATCTGTGTACCTCCACAGCACTGGTCAGGGGTTAGGTGGACCACGGTGTCCCCGTGCAGGTACCCACAGCAGCAGGGACTGGGGGAGTAGCCCAAGGAAAACTTGGAGACTCTGCTGAGAGAGTTGAAAGAAGATGGTTTGCATAGTCTAGAGCTGAGAGTTTTAAGGAAGGGGGGGTGGATGTGACCACAGCCTTTAAGTATGGGCCCTTCCTCAAGGAGGACGGGAATAGTTCCTGTTCTGGCCTAAACCAGAAGTTTTAGGTTTCTTTTGCAAGTGGAGCAAAACTGCAGTTGAAAATCAGCTGTGAGGAGACTGATGTGTTGGAGTCACATGTCTGGGAAATACACGAGTACTGGGTACAAAGAAAATAGGTGATCTGTGTGGGCAATGGGGGGATGTATCACTTCACTACATCTAGACCTGCTTTTAGGATGCTTGTAGGTGGGCTAACAGCCTTCCATGAGAACATATTCAAGGAGTGTTTTGTACATAATTACACTTTAAAACTTCTCTTTGAAAGTGAGCTGCTCCAGCACTGCTAGGAGGAAAGCATTGCTCTTAAGCAGAAGTTACTTGATGTATTGGGCCAGGGTCAATGTTCAAGGGAGGTTGTAAGGTTGCAGTTCTCACTGACTCAGTTGTCAGCATAATTTCTGAAATTTCATTAGCCTGTACAAAGGACTTGCAGATAAGGTGTATTCAGGGCTGGCTTTGAACTGCAGCGAGTGACAGCTGGGCTGTGTGAACACCTATCTGAGACATAACACTCGCTAGTGATCAGACTCACTTGTCAGATCCAGCCTCCTTTGTTTTCCAGTTGAAAACATGCTATTTCCATGCTATTTGATGTTGTTTGCCAGTGGAAGGTGTTTGATCCAGCAGTGAGATGGACAGCTATCTCTGTTCCTCCAATGCAGCTCTCTACCTGTGTGGAAAGAGGAGCATGGTGTAGCATTGGAGGTGGCTGGATGAGCCATGCAGTGCACTGGAGATGGCAGGATGTGCCCCTCAATTCCGCCAGCATATCACTTGCTCAGCCTTGGAGCAGGTTGCTTACGGACAAACTGTAGTGAGCACAAAGCACTTGAGTAGAGGTTGTGCATTGGTGGTTTGCTGTCCTGGAAGGGTAATTTTGAAGCTGCGGGTCCTTATAAGAATTGTGAAAGACTTAGAGCTTGGGCATTACCAGGTACCAAGTCTACCTCTGAAGACCTCTCTCTTCTTAGAGAGCAGATGGCAGTAGGGCTAGACCTGGAGCAGCATATGCTGCTCAGTACATGTTCTTAGCTGTGCTGCATGGACACAGGGATGCAACCCTGAGCTTCCCACTTTTTGCCTCCTGCTGTTGCAGGGCAGTTCATGCTCTATGGCAGTTCTGCAGCCTGCCCTGCAAATGTGGCGCAGACACCATGGTGGTTGAGGTTGTATTGTGTATGAGAAAGCCATGCAAGGCTGTGGCAGGAGCAAGGATCCACAGCCAGGAGAGAGCCTCTGTGTGTGCATGTGGTGAGTGGGATGGAAAGCAGAGAGTGTTTCATGCCTCAGCACTGGAGCGACAGGCACTGAGTAAGCAGGGCCAGCACATCTCTGAATATGCCTCCCCAGTGAGTTCCTCTTGGGGAGGTGGAAATCTGCTGCTTCATGCAGAGAAAAGTTATGTAGACAAGCTTTTTTGCCGTTTTTGTTTTGGTGCCTGGTTTTGTGCAAAACATGGAAATCCTTTCCTGCCTGGTCTCTTTTCGTTCTTTTTGCTGTCAGTCATTGCACATGTCATCAGTGTCTGTGGAAAAGACTGCACAGTCAGGGCACCAACCTACTGCAGCCTCTAGTGTGTGAAAAGCTGCATTAGCTTGAAGATTTTCACACAAGAACTGCTGATGATTGATGGGACATAGCGTGCAGTCATTAAAACCAGAAATGTGTGTCTGGAACCCCTCACAGGTGTCCGGGATTACAGAGACCGTAACAAACTGCATTACTGGTGCACATGGGAGCAAGTATTGGGGTTTGTGCTGGAAGCTGTGTTTCTGCAGCACAGTTCAACTCACTTCAGCAGCCAGGGAGGAGAGAATTTGTGCAACATGCTTAGGGAAGGTTCATCCAGCCTGGTGCAGTACCCAGAATGCTCCTAATTGCATCCCTCCAAGCTAAGATGCAGATGACAAGGTGCAAACTGCACACAGCCAGGTGTAATGCAGGTTTTTCTACTGGGTTTCAGTGTGCTGCCATCAGTGCTGCACTCCAAACAGCTGGCTTTGTTGCAGTGCAAGCACTGTCATGTTAGCTGGTGTCAGATGCCAGCCATTTACAGAATATGCCATCACAGCATGACTTAAGTTGGCAACACAGAGTCAATCACATGCCAGCAGCCTACTGTAAGGGTGGGCGAGTGTGTGGGAAGAAATAGGGAGAAGATACTCTTAGAAAATCCTTTAATGATTTATTTTTAATATCCATTTTTCAAGCCTTGGAAAGTGCAGTCCATATGCTTTTCCCTCCTGGCTGTAGTTGACAAAGAAGCTGATGAATATGGTCCTTCAGACTCCTTCCATTTTGTGAGGAGCCAGAAAATACAGCTATATTTAGCATGTTACCAAGGCCAGCAACAGTCTGTTACTGGGTGGTGATTCCCTGGCTGCGGGCTTGTGTGCCACCTGGGACAGGGTGGGAATGCACCTGTCTTGGAGTCAATACTCAGGCTAAATTGACGGCAGCAAATTTCAAATTTCCAGTTACATGAGGATGGCTGCACTGGTGCCAGCAGGCTCAATGTGCTGCTTACCAGCACAGATCAGTCTCTGGGCACTAGGCCCCTTCCCAACACATGCAGTGACCACTCCAGGTGCTGTGGTGGTGCTTTTTGGTTCAACACTTAGCTTGGAGAATGTCTCAGTTGGTCTTCTGTGCACAGCCCTGGAACTGTCCTGTGCCCTATGCTGAGCTTTCGATATGTTGGAGTCACAGCTAGTCCCTGCAGGAAAACTGTGCCTTGTAGCATGAATATGCTCATCTAGAACTTGGGGGCCTGACTCCTGTTGTATTTTCTCACGTTGTATTCCTAGGCCACACAGGTATAAAGTGGAGTTGTCCTTATTTATCCCCAGTCCGGTATCCACACAGCAGATTTGCTACCAGTTCCCTGTTGCTTTCCCTGCTGTGTTGCAGCTGGTACTGAGGAGTTAAAAACGGCAGTTCCTTTGTCCTTCTGGTGGCTTTTGTAGAGCTGAAATTGGTCTTGAAGAGTTGTGTTTCTGGCAAGTACCAAGAACTGTGGGTGTTCTGATGGAAGGATAGAAGAAGGGCTCACCCCTACCAGTGTTGGAGTTCAGGGGGTACTAGTGGTGCCCATCACTATAGAGCAAGACATCTTCAAAGTTGTTACATACCAAAATGTCTAAACTGGGAATATTTTGTGTCACTCTGTCACATCATCAGTTCCTAAAATGCGTCTGAGATGTTAAGAACTTACTGTGGTGCTGGAGAGGGCAACTCAACTCAGCTGTGGCTTCCAATACCCTGGTGAAACACAGTAGTTGGTGGTGCTCAGGATCAAAATGTTGGCGAGGAGGAGTTAGGCCAAAGGTATGGGTTTGAATCTGAATGCAGCAGTGATTAATTTATCTTTCTGAGCCCTCGAAGGCCTGACAGAACTTCACAGCCTTTGCTCTGCAGCAGCATCTGCACAACTCTGTCTCCTATAAATACGTGTCCTTGAAACCAGTAACACTGTGTGGGCACTGGTTTCAGCTTACAGTCTCTGTCTGCAAGACCAAGGCCTCGTGCTGTATGGTGTTTTTTTATTGGTAGTAAAAATGTTCTGTTTGTAGAACCCCCTGTTGGAATTAAACAAACTGCTTTGAGAGGAAAAAAAAGTAGAATAAAGCTTCATGCCGAGCTAGGGTTGCTGGTATCAATGATATTCACAATTTCAGCTGAAATAGTGAAGTCCTTCTCAAGTTGAAGTCAACTGTGTAAGTATTGTTTCTACACTGCAGGAATGGAGAAGATGAAAAAAACAATTACTATTTTTTGTAAACATCTACACAGATTTATTCCAAATTTGGTAGAAATAAGCGTTTTCCCAACCCAAAGCACTTGTGCCAAGTTACAGTCAGGAGAAATTTCTAAGGCTGATGTGTAAGCCTGTGGAGGCTGGAGCTTAGAATCAAGCAGCTGCCTGGCCATGGACAGCCTGTGGTTCCCTGGGGTCTGCTCCTGGTCAGCAGCAGCTCTGCAGAAGCTGTGGAGGTGGGACACTGCAGATATGCTTCAGGAACCCTGGACTTTTGCTGGGTCCCAGGTGATGGCAAGGGCTGTAGAGAGGCCTGGTCCCGTGCAGCTGTGAGAAGGATGACCCAAACCTGCCTAGTGCTGATGAGTGTTCTCCTTGCAGAATAATGCGGTTATTTGCTTTGTAGTGGCACTGGGTGTCTGAGCACCAGCCAGCTGCATTGTGCCATTTTTACCCTCACTTCACACAGATGTGAGAAAGCGTCTGGTGATGAAGATTCATGTCCTCAGGGGCAGTGAGCAATTAACTTACTGCTGGGAATCTAGAGCTGTTGGATTGCTGAGAAGCCAAAATGATAGCATTAAAAAGCCTCTTTCTTTTCAAATTGGGTTGTTGGGAGCCACTGAGCTCTTTCAGGAGCAGGGCAGAGTTTCATTTCGCAAAGCCAGGCTGCTAAAGTTTGGAAGTGGGTTTTTTTCCTGTCCACTGGTTTAGCCCATCACTTATTGCATTTAATTATTTGCCTTTCTTTAACTCTGATTTCCTTGGAGCAGATAAGAGAAGAGCCTGTTCCCATGACACATGTCAAACAGCCCCTTTTAAGCTGCAGTCGAGCTCTGCAGCCCTCTCCCCAGTCAAGCTGTTGTCCCCACCAGAAAGGGGGACAGAGAAAAGCTTGGAAATCTCAGGCTGCTCTATGGCGACCTGGCATGCTGGTGAGCCTAGCTGGGGATTCAAAACCAGCCCTTGCAGTAGGTCACGGTGTTGGCTTTTTGCGGTGGTACTTGGACTGTCCAGTGATTCCACCTGTATGTTTACAAAAACCTTAAAGAATCCCCAGGAGAGTATCCTGGATGCATCAAGGGCTCATCCCAGGAGGTTCCCACCTGAGCCTTGGGTGCAGTGGTATGTAACAGCTCTATCCTTGTGGACCTGGTTATGGGGTTACAGCTCTGCTGCACATGATCCTGCTAACAGGGGCAAGTACATGGAGTCATCTGGTGTGCCCCTTTTGGAAAGCAAATTTAATTACACTGAGACTGAGAAGTCTGTGTCCAGCCCTTGATGAGAGTGCGTGGGACAGGCTGGGTAATGGATGGTCCTGTGCCTTTGCTGGCTGCAGGAACCATTATTAATTATCTGTCATGGGGCACTCTGTGGCTTCCAGGTCTAGCCTTATTTTAATAGGCTCTGAATAGCTCAAAAGAATTTGTTCCTCAAAAAAGTTACCATTTTTGCATAAAGGTTTTATAAATAAGCATAAAGTTACATTAAGTATTTCACGTATTCTGCATGCCTCATGTTTCTTGAGGAAGATATTCAAGAAGAGGGGAAGAGAAACACCTTATTTTTCAAGAACTCTTTCATCTTAATACCAACATTTGTTACTTTAGCTTTCTTATTCAGTGATGTATTGATATTTGTCTTCTTATGTCTACTTGCAAACACTATTAAGGTAAGGCACAGTTTATATATGTTTTTTAAGTGATGATCTCAGTTGGTTTGCAGGAGTAACATCAGTGATTTCTTGCTTTTTAGGAGCCACTGGCATGGCCAGTGCTTATGTCTATTGCAGGGGGGAAGGAGTCAGTGATGCAACACGCATCACTTTTGACAAATGAAAGCATGAAGGGGGAAAATCGTTTCAGTTCTTCTTCCTGTGACTGCCAGTTCCCAGCATCTCGGGGTACCTGCATGTTCTGCATCAGAGGTGCTGCCTTACAGAGCTATCCTCTTAAAGCTTTATCCAGTGCAGCTGGGGAAGTGGTGGAGACAGTTTTGTTTCTTGCTGTCTGGTTGTCAGGGCCAATTAAGTGGTCTGCTGTTGGGAAGGAGGGGAAAAGCAACCCACGCAAGGAAACAGGGAATTTTTCTTCTTGTTTCCTGAATTGTTGCCACTAGCTTCTGAAAGTTTTAGTGTTTGTGTTAGATTGTTCGGTGTTTTTTCTTACACCAATCATTTTAACATCAGGAAGCCAGACTTTGGTTTAGGTTGATAGTATTCAGTTAGTGTTACTGCAGGAGAAGTCACGTTGCTCTTCCCTTCACCTACTATATAAAAATCTCAAAAGAGGCACAGTAGCTACCAAGCCACCTCTGCCTCAGTGATTGTGTTGTTCTAGTAACCCAAACAATCTTTAATTAAATTTCTCTGGCTGCCCTGGGTGTTACATTCATTGAAATGCTGTTCGATTATGTTTTTTAGGGCCGATGTACCCGAGAGAACTGCAAATATCTCCACCCTCCCCCACATTTAAAAACACAACTTGAAATAAATGGACGCAACAACCTGATCCAGCAGAAGACGGCCGCAGCCATGTTTGCTCAGCAGATGCAGTTCATGCTACCGGGCACGCAGCTACAGCCAATTGTGAGTTACGGCCACGGATCCATTGGGTTCACACTGCTCCCTGTTCCTCCCCTGTTTCTTCACAGAGGCCCCAGCCCTGTGCCTGAGCTCAGGCCATTGTCTGTGCTGCCCAGAATTGGGCAGAATCTTCCAGAGGGGTGTCTGATGCTGCCTTTGCATCTCCTTGCAGGCTGTGTCTCTTTTCCTCAACTGAGGAGCTGTGAGATTCAGGGCTTCAAGTGGAAGGGTCTTACCACCAGGTGCTTATTTGACCGGTTGATTTATATACATCACAGATGTTCTGAGTGGCTCAGTTCCAGTGGATCCTGTTTCAGATAGTTGTTTTACACTGAGATGATGCTGACTCCCTTGAACTAGATGTGTTGCACCATTGGACTAAAACTGGGGAAGACGAATGCCATCTAGGCTTTAATACTTTTTTATGTCTGGGAGTGAGACCCATTTCACTGCAGCTGTCCCAGCAGAGAGTTATGCTAATGTCACAGCCCTGTCACTTGTTTTTCACAGAAATGGTGGTTTCAAGTAAGAGTAGGAAAGATTTGCTTCTCTTCAGGTAGGAAGGGGAGCCTGTGGGAGACAGGTGTTTGCAGAGCAGGTAGTTCAGAGAAGCCTTCACTGCCTGTCCCTGCTTTGGCTTGTCAGTTTAAAGAGGTTCCAGGCTGGAGAACCCTGTTATGCCAGGGAGCAGATGGCTTGTGCCTGCTGGTTGGTGTATCTGGGAGGGGATGACATTTGTCAGCTGAGTGTTAGTCCGTCATAATGTATATTTTAAGAACTGTCAGAGGTCTTGAAGCAGCTCTTCAGTGCTCCACTGAGAGTTAATTGGGACTTCTCAGTTTAAGTTGAGGCTGAGTATCTTTCCTGGGGCAGTGTGCACTTAGTGTGCTGTAGTTGGATGAGGCTCCTTGTGCTATGCCACATGGGAGGGACTGGCCAGATCCCTTGAACAAGCTCTTCTAGCCTGAAGGTGTCAAGTCTGTGAATCAGCCTGAACTTGGCCTCCTGGTGTCCCACCAACAGTGCCTGGCCTCTCTGCCCATGTGGGTCACAGCATCTGTCACCCCAGCTTTGAAAAGCTCAGATGTTCCTGAGAACAGTACTCAGATGAACCAGAGAACAGTGAAGGATTCCTCCTCGTTGGAGGCTGTTGTGGTGTTTGGTATAAAAGCTTGTGATGGAGCTGTTTCAGCAGAGAAAGCTGGCCAGTGTCCCTTCATGATGGTGGTCTGCCACCAGAGTGGGGCATTTCCTCAGTCTGGCATATTCCTCCTGTGTTCTGGGGGCTTTTCCATGTTTGCCATCACTCTGATCATCCTGTGTGTCTGCTAGTAGCTTTATCTTGGCCCTGCCATATAAGCTAGGAAAATGCTGTTTATTCTTCCCATTTTGAAGATGGAAAGGTGAGAGAAAATTTGCCACAGAAAAGGTCTTTAGTTGTGCTGTGCCTTAGGCTTTTATCTGCTGTAGTCTTGCACCTCTTTTTTGTGGAGTTTGAAAGTATTTCCACATCAAAAGGAAATCCTGAATTCCCACAAAACAGTAGCACTGGTTTCCAAGCCCTGTATCAAAAGCAAACCCTTCCTGTTTGGAGTTTTCCTCTGTGGGGAATTCATGGTGGACACTCTTTGGCTGGCTATTCAAAGCATCTTTGGGATTTCCTCTTTGGAAAGTTCCCATCTTCCCACTTGGCAATATTGCAGGTCCAGTATGCTCCTGAATTTTACTCCTGCCTTTTAAATTGCCTCTGAGACTGAATGTGTTGGTTTGTCTGGTTAGTGCTCTCATTTCAGAGCTAACCTTATCTGATGAGAAAGGCCCCTGGTTTCTAAATTGTGCCATGAGGGAGACATTGGCAAAGAAGAAAAATAAAAATTTGCTCTGCAGTGACTGCTCCCTTCCTGCTTTCCCACACTTTACTCAGACTAAACAAGCTCTTGGTCTGATTCCTGCTTCCCAACTTGCTCCACACCAGTTTCAGGACAAACAAGAGATTGCTCTTTCAGCTGCCTTTGATTTCCCAAAGGTGCTGTCAGTGGAAGGTGGCTTTGAGAATTTTTTTCTCTCTAAGTGAGAAGGGTGGGGCCTCCTTCTGGCTACATGTGAAATTTGTCAAAGCAGAAAGTATTGTATCAGATGCAGCAGCAGAACAAATCCCATGTGATCAGAAAGCTGATCAACAGGATGCCTGCTTAATTGGGATGCTTGCCAGAGGTGAGATTTGAAACAGCATGCTTAATAGCTCCAAGCAATAGCTGAATGCTTAGACATTTTGAAGTGAAGTTTAAAAACAAAACAAACCACCACCAAAAAAAACCCCACCAAATCCAAACCAAACCAGCATTTGACATAGCAGCTTTTCACCAGGCTTCCTGAAATGGCCTTGAATGTGTCTGTCTATGAGCTGGGCTCTGGCATTGATGGGAAGAGCTACTTTGGTCAGTGTTGTGTCTGATTTCTCAGATACGGTCATTTTGCATCCTGTGTGTGCCAGTGTGTTGTAGTTTTGGCTAAATTTAGGGAGAACGTCTAAAGAGAGCGTTTCCTCAAAGAAAGGCAGGCTATAGCCACCCCTCCCCGACTAGGTCCGGGAAAGAATTCCTCGGAGGAATGTGAAAGAGAAAATAAAAACTATTTATTTAACAAATAGACAGTTAAGGAGTACCAATGCTAANGCCAGACCACCCAAAAAGTCCTGCACCTTGGGCCTTGTCCCCACCCTCTTCATCCTACTTTATCCCTTTGCAGCCGTGTGGGACAGACTTTTGGACCTCACCATGGAGGTGCTTCAGCCCAGGGTCCAGTTGACATGGTGGAGCAGGGCACTGGTTTGCCCTCTGCTTCCCCATTAGTGCCTGAACAAGCTGTTAACGGAGCACGGCAATGGTGATACACCTGCCACCGCTCTTGCCCTGCAGCTGCTTCCTCTCTTGTTTGCAAGCTCTTCATCTTTTCTTCCTGTCAAGGTCTTTGCAGACAGGACTATCTGGGTACTTCTGAGTCACCCATGCCCCTGAAGACAGCCCAGTCTTTAGCCCAGCCCTTTGTTCCCTCCTGGGCCAGCAGGATCCTGCTGCCACTCCTTGATGCTGATGGAGGGGATAAAGCAGAGAGTGAGCAACTTGCTTGGCCAGTGGTGCTTGGAGCAAGTGCTGGAGCCGATTTCAACAGGTGCTTTGGGCAGGCATTTGTTCCATGCAGCAAAACCCGGATTTATATCTCAGCCTCTAGTCAAAGGCATGCTAGGAATGAATAAACATACATACCCTGGCCCACCCAGGAGCTGATATCTGCCAAGAGACAATGCTGTGGGGTGTTAACACCTGTCTTTTACGCTACAGCAGCCCACAAATGAGAGATCCTTTGAGCAAGGAGTGTGTCTTTGCAGTCTGCTTGGGGAAATGAGCATCTGTGGTGGTAGGTAGCTGGATGCTTTGGCCGATTGGATTCACTCCAGCATGCTCAGCCTTCATGTTCGACGGTGGTTTTCCAGCCAGCCAGCCCCACTGGAGGGTAATGCAGGTTTTTGGGTGTTCTGACAGCATCAATAATGTTTTTAATATCAAGGTTTTCAGTCTTGTCAGTATGAGATCTTTATCTTCAGTTTCTATTACCAGACTGTAAGTTGCCATTGTTTTTTGTGTGCTTTCCATATACAGCTGCTTAGCAGTGACCTGTCTCCCCTCCTTCAGGCTATCAACACCTCTGTATTTACAGTGGGCCTCTCATTTTCAGGCTTTCTCTTTTTTAGGGTCTGAGGTAACTCAGAATCAACACTTCCTGCCTGAGACAGCGCTTGTGTTTGACGAAACACCAACCGCTCCTCTGCCTTCCTCTTCACACCCAGTCTGTGTTTCTTTTCTAGCTTTAGCACAATTTCTGGTAGGCAAATCGAATGCAACTTCTAGATTGTTAACAAAATCAGCTGTTCCGGGTTCTGTCACCATCACTGGTGACAAATGTCTCTCCCTGGGACAGTGCCTTCTCTCTGCTCACACCTTCAACCCAACAGCTTCCATGCTTGAGGTCTATGAGGAGCTCAGAGCTGTCAAAGACCTTGACAACCCTCTCCCTGGGATGTGTTCTGACAACAGCCATTTCAGCTTTTTTAAATTAATACTACTCTTACAAGCATTTTAATACTCAGTAAACCAGTCTTGTGAGCTGCTACCAGCCTGAACCCTTTGCTGCTGCACTGTAACCTGTTTCCCTTTGCACAGGAGTTACTGGTAGTGTCTCTGTGCTGTGATTTATAAAAGTTAATTTGCAAGGAAACCTGTCTGTAATTCCTGAATTAACAAGAGCTTTAAGGGGGGCAGCAGGAATAAGTGCTGATACTTTCAATCCCTCTGTGTTGCCCTAGAGCACACCAGCAATTAAGTTGAGAGTTTGGGTTTTTAGTGTACAGCCGTAATATTACTCTGTCAGGTCTCCTGTCCCTCCCTTCCTCTTCCTCACACAGCTTTATATCAGGAACATGATGCCATTTGGTCTGGGATATCCCTTGGGTTAGTTGGGGTCAGCTGTCCTCTGTCCCCTCCCAACTCCTTGTGCTGCCCCTCATAGTCAACTCGCTGGTTGGGTGGGGTGAGAGGCAGAAGAGCCCTTGTATCAACACTGTGCATCAACACTGTTTCCAATACAAATCCAAACCACAACCCCACACCAGCTACTGTGGAGAAGATTACCTGTATACCAGCCAAAAGCAGCACAGCTGTGACAAGATGTGGACAAGGAGGCGTGTTGAGGAGGGCAGTGCTGTTTGGAGTAAAAATTACATTTGTGTTCTGGCTGCAAGGAGGACATTTGCTCAAATTCCCTGAGGACATGGGGGACCTGCACAGACATAGAGGAAAGAATTGGCTGGCAGCATCCCTATTATTGGTATGGATGCATAAGCCAGACTGGACTTCCCAATCTGAGACAGGCAGCCAGGTCTGGCAGTGAGCACAGCCCATCTTTTCCCCTCATCAGCCACAATAAATACAGAGCTCCCTGGTGCCAGCTCACAAACGTGCAGTTTTCAGAGTGCTTTGCACACTCCAGACTTAAAACCCCAGCTCTTGTATGTTTAATATGTTGAATGAGGTCTGCTTGTTCCCTGGCTGCGCACCCGCTTGGCTGCGAGTGTCAGCCATGGCCTGCGGGCAGGGTGTGGAGCACAACTGTCACTTCCAATCAGGGAAGCAAGCACATGGTGCAAGCGGGCAGAAGAAGCCGTTCTGAAACCTTGGGAACACCACGGCAGCAGATGTCAGGGCACAGAAATGGGTGAACAGCAGCAGCAATAAAAACTCATCCTCCTCCTACAAGCATCACTCTGCAGGTCTCCAGGGTCGCAAGTGGATCGTACTACTCAGTTGTTCCTCATGCACATCTTTTCTCCACTCTCTTCAGCTTAGGTTTGGATCCATTAGCCCTCACTGATTGCTCCCAGTGAGAAGAGGGACTGTTTTTGAGGGAGGTGGGGATTGTGTTTCAGGGAGCAGGTCCTGCTTCCACCTGTGTAGTAGCTTTAGTTAAGAGGCTGGTGTATCATCTCTTACTGAATGTTTCAGGTGAATTCACTCAGTATGAAATGCTGCAAGCCCTCAGCATTCTCAGTCTGCAGAAATCGTTCCTTCAGCAGTGGGAGGAACATCTTCCCTTTGTCTCAGAAACCAGCAAGGTCCTTAGCCTGGCTGCTGGTTGTGTTTGAACCCAAGCAGGAGAAGCCTGCTTTAAAGGATCTCCTGGAATTTTGGAGCAATGTTTTTGCCACACCTGCTCAGTCAGGATACTTCTGCTGTATTAGGTGCTGAAAGCAAGGTTGGGGCTACTATGGGTACATAAAACAAATGCTGACAAAATGTCAGGCCCTAGTATAACCTGTGCAGACTGACCAGGCTGGAGAAGCTCCTTAAAATAGCATTTACGGTGCAAATGGTGACGGAAGTTCTACATTACCACTGTAATTACTAGTACTCACACAGAAGAAAACAGTTTAGTGGATGCTGCCTTCTCACTAAAGTGTTCAGGGAGTCACAGCTTTGAAAATCCTAAAGAACTTTTTTAGCACCAAAAGATATAAAGTGTCTGGAAGCCTCAGAAAATTGAAAGAGAGAATAAAATTATTTCATAAAGGGCTGTGGGTTGGGGGATCTCTGGCTTTAGTGGCTGAAGTCTCCTGACAGTTGAAGCAGTGCTTTACTAAGGCTCACAAGAAGGAAAATTGGAAATCCCTCCCAGAGAGAGAATTATTTGGTTGTGCTACACTTGAAGCATCCAGCACCACTGATGCAGGAAGCTGAGTCTTGTCATTGAGGAGGAAAAAATGGGATATATTCTGTCAACAATTCCCTTTCCCATCAGCTCGGGAGCTGCTTGCTGTCACTGACCTTAGGAAGGGGCATTGTTGAGCTAAAGCTGGGTTAGGACAGTTGGCTGGTGTTACTGTGGGATAACTTCTTCCACATCATAATAAGCAAAGTATGAAAGTACCAGGATGAAGATGCTGTTGAGGAACACACTGTCCATATGTGCTTTCTTTTAGAAGTTCACAGGACTAGAAGTAGCAAAAGAAAGGAAGGAATGTTGTGTGTGGCCAGAAAACTGCCCCAGTTCATTGTGTAAGCAGACTTGTATTTGTTGCCAAGTAGAGTCTGTAGCTCCCAAGGATAGTATCATGGACACCTGCCAATGTGAGCAGCTTTAACTGGAACCTAGAGTTCACAGTGGAACAGGTGACAGGAGTAAAAATAAAAATGGTTGCAGGTTTCAGGCTGCTTTCCCTGGGGGCTGCTAAAAGCCCCTGCTACATGAGCAGGAGTGTTGCCATGCATGCTCTCATCTTCAGTGGGGACAGATGGAGTTTTTCATCAGCTGGAGTTGGTTTAATTCCCAAGAATACTTTGGATCTTGTGCTTTAAAACCTCGCAGATCCCCTGGCTATAGGGGCTAGTCACAGACTTCAAACTGAGCATCTGCTTAGGAACCTGGTGCTCACCTGCTTGCCAGCACAACAGCTCCTTTTCCAGACAAGTGCTGCTGGAGCAGCTCAGGTCAGGGAAGCGCCTCTGGCCCCCTGCGCTGAAGCTCTGCTGCACTCAGAGGACCTGCCTAACACAATGGTAGGGACCTGAGGTGGTCGAGATCTTTATGGCCTATTGTGCTGTCCCAAGGAGAGCATAGCTCCTTGTAGCACAGGTGGGGTCTTGGACCTCACACTAGTCCACCTGAGCCATCTCCTATGGTACACTGTCATTGCTATTCCAAGTCCAAGACTCGCCTGCTCTTGCCAAAGCCATGAGATCTGGCATGTTGTGGCATTAATGAGTTTGGTGTCCTCCTGCTGCCCTGGAGTGCAGGCTTAGATCCTTCTGCAAAATGGCTTTTGCCTGGAGTCTGTTGACACGCTGAAACCAACCCCAGATGTGCAGGATGCCTGACCACCAAGCGTACTGCAGCAGAGATACCTCACCTGACTGAAGGATGCCTTTGGTCTAACCTGAGGCACGCTGGCCCTGCTAACATGGAGCTCAGGTCAGGCTGATGGTGAATGCACCAGTGCAGCTAATGGGGTTACCTGCTTCCAGGTCCTGAAGCTGCAGTTTACCTTGGAGTTTCTCTACAGTGTTGCAGTGTAGGCATAAAGAAGCTGAGATGTTTATTTGGGAATGAGAAGTCTGTTTAATTTGTGCCTGCCCTAATTGCTGGCATGAAATCCTTAATTGTGTCATTAAACTGTAAAGATCATCAATATGCTTTGATCTGACAAATAAAGATGCCTTGTATTCAGGATGAGTCACAAATCTGTGAGTCAGGAGAAGCAAATGGATTGCAAATAAATGGCAATAAATGAATAGATTGGAGAGCACAGCATTTTGATGTGGCCAGTCAAATTGTCTAAAAGGATTGAAGTGTGATGCAAGGCTTTGATGGGTAATCCAAGACAGGGCTTTCTAACTAATACTTTGTTTTTCCTCTTTCTATACACAGACAACATTTCCTGTGACTCCATCGCTTGCAACAAGCCCCACAATGGCTTTTAGTCCCTACCTGAGTCATGTTTCTCCTGGGATGGGCTTGGTTCCTGCAGAGCTTTTACCAAATACTCCTGTTCTAGTTTCTGGAAATCCTACTGTTACAGTACCAGGAGGCTCTGCTGGGCAGAAACTGATGCGTACGGATAAACTGGAGGTATTTGGACATCTGATACAATAGTGCTAACAGGGATGAACAGGACGTGTGGTCCCAGCTGTTGCTGTCTGCTAAAATGACCTGATGCAGCACAGTACAGAGTTTAACTTGCAGCTTTCCTAACACAAGGATGCTGCTGTCTGCCAGAGCAGACGCTCTTGCGTCTTGGAAATTTGGGAAAACTCACTCCTCTGATATCAGTGGGTATTAGAGCAGGGTTAGGATTGTTTTTTGTATGTGATCTGCCATGCTTTAAAAACCCCCAAAAAACTAAGTAGATGGTCTGCCATTGCACTTTGTTGGGTGGAAGATGTTGGAGGTAACAGACGTTTCCCTTTTCTAGAGATGGGCTTATTGAGCTTTTACAGAAAGCTGTAAGCGTTATACTAATGGGGGTGGTGAGTGTGGGGCATTGGAAAGACGTCTCTCCCTCCCCAGTTGGCTAGACATGCTGGGACTTAGTGGTGGAGGAGTTCTAAATGTCTTTCAAATCCTAAGCAGACTCTGCAGGAGGTAAGGGCTGAGGACCTGAATTCAGAGGCCTCTGCAGGTGTAAATTATAACACAGGAAGATAGTGGAGAAGGGTGTAATTTCAAAATCTGTTTTGTGTTATGTACTTTATCTTACCTTGCTGACGTCTCACCTTTCCCCACACTCAGTCTGGTTGCTCAGTGGTGCACATGAGCTATGCTACTTGCTGTATTATTCAACAACATCTCTCAGTTCCTCAGAGAAGAAATCTTTCAGACTTTTTGTGAAACCTTTTCCTCTGCCTCTGATGCTTCAGTGGTCATAACTTATGAGGATCTGCGAGATCCTAGTACAACTAGTAATTTTGGCAACACCTTCAAACACATTGCTATGTAATAAGATGTGCTGTCACATAATGCCAGGGTCTGGGTTTTATTGCGAAGCGCAGGGAGAGTGTTTATGTGAAAGAGGCACCTCCTATTTAAGAAAAGGTACTTGTTGCAAATAGCCAGCAGCATGTAACATTTAGAATTAAATGTCCTACCCAAGAGTCTGTTCCATAGCAAATAAATAATCCAGGTGAGACACAAATGGCAGAGTTATTGACATTTAAACTTTAGAGGCAGGGGAGGAATTCTGAGCTGCAAAAGTTTTGTCAAAATGAGATTGATTTTCTGGGGTCACTTTCCATTCTGCACAAATTCTGTACTTCATTTGCAGTGGGCAATTGGCCTTATTAACGTTGTGGGTTTTTTCATCCTCTGAAGCAGTTGTGAGTAGCACCAGTTGGCCCTCTGTCTGTTGATATTTGTGCTACCCTAGATGAGCATGGATTTAGAATATATACATGGTTTAATGTGGCTAATTGAACTGATATTCTGTATTGAAAATACAGAACGAAAAGTAACTTGATGTTCTGCTCAATAATGTGACTTTCTTTTAAGGTTTGTCGAGAGTTTCAGCGTGGAAATTGCACACGTGGTGAGAATGACTGCCGCTATGCTCACCCTATAGATATTGCAATGATAGACACAAATGAAAATACTGTTACAGTTTGCATGGATTACATCAAAGGTCGATGCTCTAGGGAGAAATGCAAGTACTTTCATCCCCCTGCACACCTGCAAGCCAAAATCAAGGCAGCTCAACACCAGGTGAACCAGACAGCTGCAGCTGCAATGGTAAGTAGAGCTCTTCTCAAGCTGCATTTCCATTGCTAAGAGATTTCACGTGTCATTTGTGGAAAAGTAGAGAGCTTTGTAAATGGCTGGCTAGAGAGCTGAGAGCATGTGCAAGATGCATCCCATCTCTTCATCCAGTCTCCGTGCTCACCACAGCATGAAGCCCTCAGTGGCTTAGTACATCTCACCAGGTAGGGACATGGTGCCCAACCCTGTGATTTGCTGACATGACATTGTGATGTGACATGAATGCAAGTGCAGCAGCACCCAACACCTTCCCTGACTGATTCGTAGGGGTCAATTCAGCTTCCTCAATACACAGTACAGCCTTTTCAGGGAGATCCTGGCCTGTTCTCTGCAGAAAGCAGATGATATTAGTTGCTTGAGCTTAGCAAACTTGTGTCCAATACCTTTGCCATGACTTAGTGAAATTACAAGACACAAACCAAGGGTGAGTTCCTGACCTGTTTGATGCTTTGGACCTGGTAGAGATGGTCCCACCCACATTTTAAGTTGAATTGTGACTACTTTTATCTACAGTTCTGAAAATGAGTCAAGGAAGACTTACCAGGTGACTCCTAGCTTATATAAGTGTTTTCCATTCTGTTGAGTTTGGTTCAATGGCACCTGTTTATTCCAGAGATGAGAGAGCTGGGGAGGGAAGAAGAGGCCCAGGGGATCTTACCCATGTGCATAAATTCCTGATGTGGGAGGTAAAGAAGGTGGAGGGAAACTCTTCCCTGTGGTGCCAAATGAAAAGACAAGAAGCAATGGGCACAAATTGAAATACAGGACATTCCATTTAAACATAAGTAAAAATTTATTTACCAAAGAAAGATCAAACACTACACCAGGATCCTAGGAGATACTGAGAACCTGCTTGAATGGAGTCCCAAGCAAGCTGCTGTAGCTGACTCTGCTTTAATCAGGGTGTTGGTCTAGCTGATCTCTAGAGATCCCTACCATCTATTCTCTGATTTCTTAAAACTTTTTAAAATTAATATTAAAAAGGCTCTTGCCTCCTCTTTGATTTAGAATTAAGGCTACTAAATTTTTTTCTAGATACCTTTTTCTTTTTTTTAACATAGTAAAGAAGGTTGATTTTAATTCACGGTGAAATTTAATGCAGAGCCAGGGCAACTCTAGAACGTAAACAAGTGCCCTCCTTGTAGCATCAATATTACCTGGAATGTAATTTGAACAATTAATTTATACTGCAGTATTTATTTGTCCTGCAGAGTTTATTTGTTAGGTTTTTTACTGTTTTCATTGTTGTTGAAATAAGAGTGCAGATCTGTTGAAAAATTATCTTCTGAAATGAAACTCTTGTGTTTTTCACAATTGAATCTTTATTTTTTCACTAAATATCTAGGACACTACTACTTAACCAAAGCCAATGCATGTTTTATTCATCCTGCTGACTCCTCTTAAAAATGTAATTAACTCTATTTGTATGCTCTTAACTAGAACCTTTAAAATATTTATTGATGCTTGTTGCATTACCCCTGCTACCAAAACAGCCTACATTATTCATTGACTTTTCAAGGTTTGATGCATTTACTGTACCTGTTGAGGTGTAAGACTTTATTAAAGGAAAGAAAGGTGCTCCACTTTCTTGGAGTGAAAAACAGATGCCAGGCGATGAGTCTACATTCCATTCATTGGAATGACTTCAAATCTAAGTTCAGCATTTCTGAGGGACCCAATCCTGCAGTTATTTGGTGTGCACAAGCAGTAGCTTTACTCACTCCTGCTTGGCTGAAGTCAGTGCAGCTCTGGATGAACTGGGTAAGGCTCAGTCCCAGGGCAGCGCTTAAGCGTGTGCTTGAAGCTGCCTCCTTTTCCAGTGGTCCTTCTATCTCCATGAGTGCTCTGCTGGCCTCTGCATGATGTGTAGCTGCAGCATGAGGACTGGAGCCCAGTGCCAGTCCCTGTGCAGGTGCTAATCCGTGAATGCTCCTGCCCAGCTGTGCCAGCCAATGTGACGAAGCTCCAAAGCACGTGTCCTGTGATGACAGTTCTTTACTTTTAAAACTTACTGAGGCAAAATAACTGACTTGCCACTAGGCCAGGTAATTACCCAGCCGCCCCATGTTGTGCATGCCTCGTCTTTTTAATATATTATATAATGCATTCACTTTTTAATTTTTTTTCTCTTCGCCTCCCCAAATTGTTGCTCTCTCTTGACACACCTTTGCTTGCTGTTTTTGTTACTGTGCTTGATCCCCCTCCCCGGCCCATTGCCATCAATGTGCTCGCTGCCTGATAATTAAGACTCAGCCAGCTGTCAGATCACTGAAGCGACCGCTCGAGGCAACCTTTGACCTGGTACTTGGACCTTTCACCTTCTCGCTTTGCACGTAACCATCTTAGTCTGCATGAAAGCCTTCTGCTCTTGGTCTGTGGTGTTAGTGCCTGGGGAGACTGCCCATCCCAGCCAGAAATGTTCAGTGTGCATTCAGACGTGCCAGTCCTGTGCCCCACACACCATCCATTAATGTCTGAGCTTTGCCTCCAGAAGCCTGGATGTGTTTTGGAGACAGTGAATAATCTTGGGGGGAGGTAGCTCTGGCTTTTGAAGTGTTTTTCCAAACACTGGCAGCTTTGGAGTCACAAGATGCAATGTTTCAGGGAGAATTTGAGAATTTAGCTCATTAGGTCTGCAGTGTGCTGTAAATCCCAGAGGATTGGGTGGTTGCGGGACAGATCCAGTAACTTTACTTTATATTCCCAACATCACAGCCTTGCCTGGCAGTGCTATGCTGGTAACTGCCCTGCACAAGGGTATTCTGTGTAATGGGCACAACTGAGATTTAGGGAGAAGAGGACTAAACAGCATCCTTGGGGATCTGTGCTGGGAACTGAAGCAGGTGCAGTGTGGGACTTGGCTCATGCATTGGGTAAGATGGGGAGATGGCTGTCCCTTCAGCTGGCTCTGTCTGTAGTTCATCCCCTCATTCCCCAGTGGGACAGTGTCAACAAAGGGACCTTGCTCCGGGTGCCTTTTGCTGCAGTCTCAAGCATGGGATCTGCTCCCCGAGCTTCTGCCTGCAAGTTGTCTTCATATAAGCTGTTCTTGATTGTTTTATGAATCCCAAATAATATTTTTTACTTAGCTTTATGATACCCATAGTGAGGCAAAAGCCATCCTCACAGTACTGTCAGTCCTAGCTCCATAGAAGACAACTCCTTCCTGTTTTCCCAAAGAAGGGGTACAATACATTCTGAAAAAAAAAGGGCTCCTGTTGCCCAGCCATAGCAGGGAAAGGGAAGAGTGGACACAGAGGAGCTGTGAAACCATCAAGCTGATGTTGCTTCTCATTCCCAGAGCTAGAATGGAGAAGCTGATCTGCTCCCCTTCCTTTCCAAAGACTTGGTTTTGGGTTTAAGTAGTCAAGAGGTTCCCTTATCAGAGTTTTAGGCAGCAGCAGTAGTAAGAAGCCTTGCTTAGGGCCCAGCTTCTGCCAGCAGTGGTGGAATAACGCTGTGAATGACATCGCAGCCTCTCACTTCCTCTGCTCACAGCTGGCACAGACATGGCCCCAAAGCCAGTGCAGGCAGGACCTGCACAATGCCTCACTGCCCTCTCTAAGAGCCACCACCCTGAGGAGACACAGTCTGGCAGAGAATGGGAGAGCCCATAACTACTCCCCCACTGAACAGACCCTGCTAGAGAAGTTACTTGTGTGAGTCTTCCTGCTCTGACACATCGAAAGGTTTGCAGCCACTTGGAATGTCACCTCTACTGAACCCTTCATGAGTGAAAAGAACATGTATGATCTGCAGAGGAAACTGCTCACATTGCTTCTGCTGCTTGCCAGGGAATGGGTGCTACCTTTGCCCTCTCTCAGATTATTCTGTATTTGTCATGCCTGGCAGCAGACCCAGCCCCTTTTTGCTGAGTGCGGAAGGGTGAAAGTGTGATCTGGTCACAGGAGATAGAGATCTGAGGGGAACTTTGAGGTGCAATTAAATTGTTTGTCGCAAAGATTTAATCCAGTTCTTGTCTTGCAAAAGATAACAAGAGGTTTGTTAACCAGCACGTGGGAAATTCTGACTTCGGCATGCAGTGTGTTTTTATCTGTCAGTCTTGCTGAAGAATTGCTTTCCATGCCAGGCAGAGAAGTGGCACAAGCCTCTTTGTTCAGATGCTCATTTGAGCAGGACTGTGGCTTTCCCAGCCCAGAAATGGGAGGCTGCCTGGCATTTTAGCAGGGGAAATTGTTCATTTGGATCAGTGTAGGACTGCCACATGGGTACTCAACTGAACTAACCCTTTCACTGGTGCAGATGGCCAGATCCTGTTGCAAGGGTTGCATACTCATGTGTGCACACGAACACACAGGGAAAAAATAAAGTCAGAAAAAGTTACTGTCCAAAGCTGCTGCTGTATTTGTGGTGGTCAGAGCTTGTCCAGAGGGAAAGCACAAGCAGCTGGATGAGGTAAATTCATCAAATCAGTTCTTTGCTACAATGGTTTAGTCTCATTGCTCTGCTGCAGTGGGGAGACACTGGCTACAGAATTTGGTGGTGAGGAGTCTCCATTGCCTGTTGTATATGCTGCTTGTGGTTCCTTCAGAACCAGGGCATAGCGCGGGAAAAAAATGTATCCCCTTGAGCTGCTACAATTCCTGCAGGTCTTGAGTAATACAAAAATTGTAGCCCATGTCAAATGAGACACATTTGTTTGATCCTGTGTCCCTGCCAGATCCCAGTGCAGAACCTGTATTCGCCCAGCTTCCATCATGTGCAATTTTAGATGCCTCTTCAAGGCATTATAGATGGACCTTTCAGTGAGTGTGCTCCTGGCTTGAGGCTCTTACCTCAGCACAAGGGCTGAAGCCAGATCCTTCTGTCTCCCTGAGCCTTCCTGCACCTTAGTATCTAAAATAAGATCGGTTGGCAACAGGAGGAGCACATCTTCATGAATCCTGTGTGAACACTCCTCCAGCTGCAGGGGTGGAGTGACCCACAGGGCTGTGTCAAACCAGAAGCAGATCAAGATGGGTTCCTGGCTCCTGTACCCCACAGAGCCCACATGGGAGAGCTGGACTTCAGGTGGCACAGCAGCTGCTGCAGAGTGTTTGTTTCTTTAGAACACTCTGGAAATACTGCATTTATTTGTGTTTCTCCACCTGGCTGCTGTTGAGGGAGCAACAGCAAGGCTACTATAGCTCCTTTCTTTCCCTTGCTCCCAAGGGGCTCTAGCAGGTTAGGAGGGAGGGTGATGCTGGAGAGGTGATGGGATAGTCTGATGTGTCTTGACATCCCTGTGGCCTGCTGGTGTCTGTATGCTCCCTCTGACTGCAGTGCTGGGCTTGGGAGTTGTCCTAGGAAGTGCCAGGACATCACAGCAAGGTCTCAAAGCCTTCAGCTGTTCCGCTTTTGGCGCTACCATTGTGGGGTTCGGGATGGTGACAGCCTTTAGCCAAGAAGCAGGGGGTCAAAAGTCCATTATGTGCCTGGCACAGTTGCTTTACTATAATTAGTAAATTCTTCTTCTGAGGCAGATTTTGGAAGTGTCTGAAAAGGATTTTTTAGCAATCGGGTACTGTAAGGAGCATGAATTTAAGTAGCAAGTTCTTCAGTCACTGTAAAACTGTAAAACCTCTGTGATGTACATGAAAATACTCCAGACTCTGTAAGCTGCAGATCTGTCCCATGCCTGGAGGAACATTCATGTAGCCGTCATTAAACAGATGAGTTGTAGATGCAGGCAGATTTAACACAGATACCAATGAAAGCTTACCTAGAAGTGAAAACTCCTACATCATCCTAAAATATGGATCTTAAGCAAAAGATTTTGGTGTCTGTGTCTGAGGATATTGTCCCATCTTTGACTGCTCTCTTTTGGTAGGAGCCAGAAGAAATCTGGGAAGATGAAATTGTAATGCTGAGAATGGGTGCCCGCTAGCGTAGGCAAAGGATGTGTGCATGTCTGTGGGCAGTTTTGCAAATGCAATTTCTTCTAATTTTCTTTTTTAATATTAAAACCACCCAAAAGCCACCATGTGAGTAGAGATAGGATGGAATAATGTTTTGCCTGGAAGTATGTTGCTTAACATTTCTCAGATGAGCAGTCTCCTATAGCAAATTAAATTTAAAGTGCAACCTGTTTCTAGATGGCGACAAACTGTTGCAAGCTTTCACTTGCACTCTGTTGTGTGTTGATCTTCATAATGCTTTAAAATATCTTTACTTGTGTAGTTTCTTCCAAGTACTATGTGTTTGTAGCTTTAACCCTTCATTAGCCAAACCTTCTCCATTACTTACCATTCATTTGTGCCCTATTAAAATAAAAGTAGGAGTGATAACCCTGTTTTTCAGCTATTGCTTTGCTACATGATACAGACTAACAACTAGTCAGAAATGACCTGATTCTGCATGACTTCCACGTGCGTAAATCTCATTGACGTCAGTAGGAGTGTTACATGCAAAAGGACTGTGGGGCGTAATTAAAAAGGACCCTATTCTATCACAGTGTGGAGAAAAAATGGTGATTTCTTACTTGGGTACAATGAAAAGCTGTAAATCATTAAAAACATTCCTGTCTCTTAAGAACCTGACATACTACTTTGCTGTTGAGACATGCTTGGGTGAATGATGAGTAACTCACTGAGAAAAATTCCTGAGTTGGGTTAATGCTTTTTACCAAGTCTGATCATGAAACAGGTTTGACGGGCTGGAAGAAGCCCATGGTGTGATAGAATGAGAAGAAGGGTTTGTCAATGGCTTTTTCCACTGTTTATAATGAGTGAGCAGTATTTGACTGATGAAGGCCACCTTCTATAAAGTGGGAACTGGTCCAAATCTGCTGGTGGTGGGCTGTGCCTCTGGTGTGAGCAGTGGAGAATCAGGCCTGGTCTTGACCATGTTGCTCAGCCTCTCTACTAACAAGTGGAAATGCATTTTACTGTGAATGTAATGTTATGTGTGTGACTGGCAACAGCTACAGCTTTACCATCTGGACACATGGGTTGGCTGCACAGTGTACACGCTTCCACACATGTACACATACATGTAGGCTGGTGTTGAACCAGAGGCAAGCATCCCTTTTTTTTTCCATGGCATTTGTTGTTTTTGCTAATCTTCTTGGGTTTTAAATAGTCATCTACTATATTTTTCCTGTTTGTTTTGGGGTTTTTAATGCTTGTTGCCTGCAACTGCTCTTTGTAGCATCCTGTCCAGGTGATCACCTCTCCCCTTCCTTTTCCCTGTGCGTTTTTCTCCCTCTGTACCCAAATCAGTCCTGCTGAAAAGCTCTTTAGCATCCCTCCTCCTTCTGGACTCTGCCCCTCCTCTTGATGCATTTACTAACTGCTTACCTAGTGAAGCTGTTGTTTCACCTACTACATATACTGTGACTTAGCTGCCCTTCTCTTTCCTGTCTCTCACTAAGTTGATACGGTTGCAGGTGATTTGCAGCCAAGACCCCCTATTATTTATTTTATGCTTGACTGGCATCTGGACCCCTTTATTTACTCCACTTGTCTTTAATGACTCCCTTATCCACAGGCCCTGCCGCCTGGTGCACTTCAACCTTTACCAAAGAGGCCAGCACTTGAAAAAAACAATGGTGCCACCACAGTCTTTAACCCAAGCGTTTTCCACTACCAACAGGCTCTAGCCAACATGCAGTTGCAACAGCCTACATTCATCCCTACAGGTAAGTGTCTCCTTGCTTTCCCCACCATCATGGTTCTTTATTTTATGACCTTGGTGTTCAGCTAATGAGCAGTTTTGTAAGAGTCCTTAGCAAAAGGATATTAGTGTGTAGTTTCATGTTAAAAATGGATGAAAAATTAACATCTGTTGTTTGACTTTTTTTTCCTTCACCTAGCACAATTTAGAGGTTTTCACATGTAAAGATCCTTCTTAGCCCTTTTTGTGTGGTTTGGAGTTTTTTTAAAGCAAACTAAGGAAAATGTCTGCATGTTTCTTGAATTCATACTTTCTGGTTTTCCTCCTTATGGTTCAACTGGTTAATCCTAAATTAATTCTTTGACTCTTGCGTAGCACTCTTATGGACTCATGTTAAAATGTCTTACGGACCTCTATGCCTGCTCTCTTGAGGCTGTAGGCACCTTCCTGAGCTTGTATCTCACTGACCTACATATTGCAGCAGCTGTGATGTTTATAGAGGGAATGGTTAGTCTTTAGTAAATACAAGTTATATAATCCTCTTTAAAGACATGTATTTCCCTCTTTCTTGTCTTTTGACCAATACAATATCCTAAGGTTTTTAAAAGCAATTTAACTCCCAGCTTTTATTGTACCTCTAAGGTCTCAGAGTTAAATTGAAAGATGCAGTTCAGTAATTCTTATAGAACTGGAAATATTAATGTGGCAGATGTGACTGACTTCTGACTGGGCAATTAACTGCAGCTAAATGAAAAACAAAACCTGCTTAGAGTGGAAAGTATTATAAGTGGCTGAATTAGGAATATTCCAGAGTTGATAGCTCATGTTTTAGTATCATTATTATCATTCAGAACATCATAGGAAAATTAATGCCCAGTGCTTTTAATGTTTAATGCTGTATTTACTTGTCAGATGATATTTACAAAAATACACAAAATGTTTCTCTGGGCTGACCCCTGGAAGTGAACACACCGTGGACCTGCACGTTCGCCCTGTTGTTCTTTGGGGTCAGGGGAAAAGCTTTAGAGACAGTCGTGTCCTGAGAGCAAACTTTCTCAGGTGGAGTGTGGGTCCAGGGAGCAGGGACCTAAGCCCTGTGCTCGTGTGGCCTTTCTGTTATGACAGCCCTTGGAAGCACTCAGAACTCAGCAGCTGCCAAGCTGTTCTTCCAGGGAAGTGGATTCTCATGCAGTGAGATGGAGTAGTAGCCTCTTACCTTGTGCTCTGCAAAGTGTTGGAGGGGCTGGGGCTGAGCTGACCTTACCACAGTTCTGTCAGATGCCAAGTGAAATACTTCTTCAGGAAACACGGACACCTTGGGGAATGCCAAGGCCCCCAGCTGGCTACACGCTCCTCTTCCTGAGGTCACTGTTGCCAAAGTTGACATAAGGACATGCATTTGTGATGGAACCCATGCACTTGCTGTGCTGTGGTGCTGGTCTCAGGGCAATGAAATTACGTGCAGGGCTGATGCGTAGCAGGGCTGCTTACTGGCACCTGCTCTCATCTGAAGATGTTAATGCTGGGCAGAGCAGCAAATTTCCAGTCAGTGGATGGATCTGTGATGAATTTATGTCACACACCAGACTCCAGATCTGGGCTCGGCCTTGGAAGCGCTCAGGAAGGCAAAGCAGGGAGGTGGCACATCGCAGCTCTCACCATGGGGAGGGGAAGGGAGCTGTTGCTTTTCTTAGTATCTCCTGTTCAGTTGTTGAGAGATCAGCATCATGGGTTGCCATGGCAGGGGGTAGTCAGGCTGTCTCTTGAAAATAGCATCGCCACTGCAATTTTTTCAAGTCCAGAAAAATAAATGCCTCTTTCAGCTTAAACTAGAGACTTTGAATCCCAGTCCCTGCTTGCGGGAGTAAATTGCTTTTGGAAAGTCAGTTTTAACATGAGTATGACATTCTTCTAAGGGCAGTTTTTTCTGCTGACATGACCAGAAAGAAATCAGCACACCCAATACCCAAAAAATCCCAAATAACCCTGATTTCTGGGATCAATCGTATCATTTAATACCAAGGTGGGAGGAGTTTATTCTCTACTACCCAAGAATTAAAGAATTAACTTGGTTCGCTATGATCTCTGAAAAACTGAGTTTAAACTATTTATGTACCAATATGCAGAATTTGCTTGCATGTGCTTAAATACTGAATGCTGCAAAGAGAATACTTGCTTTTTAGTTAAAGTGATATCTAACACTGAAGCTTCACTAATGAAATATCCCTCTTGTTCATCTTTCCACGCTTCAATGCATGGTGTGCAGGGTCAGTTCTGTGCATGACACCCACTGCAAGCGTTGGTAGGTTTTTCTACACAAACTTCTCAACTTTTCCTAACCTGAAAGAGACTGCAAGTTAGTATGCATCAGTGAGAACCTGGGTGGCTGAGTGGTGTGATTGTCTATCTGCTGTCTTCTTTAAGGCTTAAATGGTTGTATCCCTTTTAATTTCTGTGCAGTGCAGTGTTTCATGTGACTTATAATAAGATAATCCAAGGTGATGTGTTTTCACCCCTATTTAGTTCCGCTTCAGAGACAAGAATCTGTCACTTAAATGTCTTTACAACCTTTTAAAGTCATCTAACACAAGGAAATAGCAATGGGAGGATCCTGTTGGCTTATTTTTGTTTTATTTTGTATCAAGCAACAGGCAGACTTAAGTTTGGATTTTTAGTTGTCCTGAGGATATTTTAGGAGACTGGTTTAACAGAGGTGCTAAGGAGGAACACATCTGTGGTCAGCCCCTCTGCCAGAGCAAGGTGCTGCTTGTTCAGCAAGAGAAGCAGGGTTTGGACCGGGGACACTGGAGAGTTATTTAGGTATGCAGGAACAGGAGATCATAGGGAGGTACCACTGCAGATGCGCATGGGATGCAGGGAGGCAGTGGATCTGAGTACATGCTCCTTAGTGCTGCAGGGACCCACTCTGTTCAGGCTCAGCATCTGGGTCTTACTGAAACCTCTGCAGACCTTTGAGGCCTCTGTCAACAGCTACTGGGCACAGCAGAGCAGGTGAGAGCTGAGCTTTCATCCTCTAGCCAAGGTTATGCAAGACTACCAGCATCCAGGTGTGTGCCTGCATTAGTCAGAGGGAGAGGGGCAAGAGCCCTGAGAAGGGTGAAAGACTTTCCAAGAGCAGGTCTGGAAGCTCTGGCATGAATGGCTAAACACTCTGCTCTTCAACCTGCCTATCCCTATAGTGCAGGGAGGACACATTGCTTGCATGATGGGGAGTTGATTCCCTCAAATACAGCTCTGCTTGTAGGAAACCCCAGCCCACACGTTCCAACATCTCATGGCTGGAGTGTGCACAGCCACAGGCACATGCTGGGGCTGGCCGTGGCTGCTGGGGTGGAGGGGAAGGCAAGTCTGCTTCCCCACCGCATGTTTGTGGGGATGGCTGGGCCTTCCTGTGGACTCCTCGGCCCCACAAACCCCCCTTGGGTTTGGGGGATGCCCGTGTGTGCA
Source organism: Platysteira castanea (assembly GCA_013397175.1). Classification (NCBI taxonomy): domain Eukaryota; kingdom Metazoa; phylum Chordata; class Aves; order Passeriformes; genus Platysteira; species Platysteira castanea. The sequence continues at coordinate 115,178 of VYXC01005344.1, forward strand.
CCAGAGCATCCCTTCCAGCACCGTGCTCTGTAGGACATGCAGCTTCAGGAGGCTGCCAAGCTCCCTGCTGCCATGTTGTCCTTTTGGATGCTCTTCCTGCAAACTGTAGCTGTTCAGATGCATTTGTGTATTTTTCCCTCTCTGTCCCTTCCCTTCTCCATCCCCCCCCAGCCCCTCCCCCACCCCGCAAGAGGGGAGTTCTGCCAAATCGTATAGAATTAGGGTGGAAAGGAAGCATGCTGAATTTGTACGGAGAGAGCTCAGTCTGCCAGCCGCTCGTTTGCCGTGCCTCCAGCTCTGTCCCGTGCCGAAGCATTGTCCCTGCTAGAGAGGCGAGAAAAGCTGGTGAAAGGACTGCAGCAGCCACTGCAAAGTGCATCGTGTACCTCTGGTTGCTGGCAGGGACAGGACGGGGAGGGAAGGGGACAAGCTTTCCCAGGCGGGCGGGAGGGTGCGCTTGCCAAAATGTCCCCACGCAAAGGAACGTGCACTGGCTGTGTCTAACTCCCCATGGGTGCGAGCTGACGTGGGCTTTTGCTAGCACACCCATCCTCTCCCCCCTTTGGAAATTTGGCCCTCGGAGTCTAATACATCATTGTTCTGCTTATAAATGTACTAAGTGTTGAGAATGTTTTGGTTTTTTCCTTAATTATAATTGTAATTGGCTTTTCCCCTTCTCTCTTGTTTATTTTTTTTCCCAACGCTGTCTTGCTTTGCACTGTGATTGCATGCTGCGCCCCGATGTGTCCTTCATGACGATGTCACATGGCTTGTTGCTGTGATTCCTGCCACGCCCCCAAATCCACCACATGTTGCCATGGTTACATAAAACCAACCAAACAAACAAAATATATATACGCTCCACCCTCCCGTATGTCGCTTCCATGGTTTCCCTTCCGAAAGTGCCCATGATGCACGGTGCTACGCCCACCACTGTGTCTGCAGCAACAACTCCTGCCACCAGCGTCCCCTTCGCTGCAACAGCTACCGCCAATCAGGTTTGGCCCTTTCAATGGCTTTCTTTCACTTGTTCAGATCTCGAAGACCAGGCGAGGGCTGGATCCTGTGCGGGGTCGAGCGCCGTCCCACCCGGCTCGGCACAGGCTCGGGCGCGCAGAGGCAGCGCGTGCGTGTGGCCGGGGATCCGAGAGGGGCCGCTCCTGCCACCTGCGGGATGGGCACAAGCCCGGCCGGAGCGTAGGGATGGGCGATTGGCAGGGACGCAGGCTCTCCTCCAAAAACAGCGGGTCCTCAAAAAATGGGCTGTAAATCTCCCAAGTGTACAGTCACACAAGACCTGCAGCACTTCCGCTTTCAGTCTCAAGCAGAAATACCACCCCGGGCATCCTTCCGTGTGATATTTTGGCATGTCCTCTCTGGGCTGGAAAGCGGAAGTGGAAACACAAAGTGGCCTCCCCCCACTACAAAACTGGACTCTTAAAACCTCCAAAAAATCCTCAGACAACTGAAAACCAAAAATCAGGAGTGAGGCTGTGAAGTCTGAAGTTTTTTTTATGCCAATAGCATGTCACCCATCCCTACAGAAAGGACTCTGGATGTGCAGTACGTGCCATTGTAGCACTGCCATAAGTGTACAGGATTCCATGCATGTCTGCCGAGCCATAATTCTCTCAAGAACTTTCCTCTGAAGATACCGAGTGTGATGGCTGCTTCTGCACTGTATATGCACAACCTGTCCTAGTGATGCTTCCTGATAATTTGGTGTGACACAACTTTTCCCAGTTAGACCAGAGACACTTCAAACACTTTTTAATTTTTTTTTCCCCCAGTACTAATTCTAGCATTTTTATTTGTCATGCTCTCAGGTTTAGAGCTATCGCAAAGAAATGGGGGTGTCACTTTGTTCTGTAGGAGGCTTTTAGCCATGCTGAATGCCAGTAATATCTCTCAGGACATCCTCTAGTCTTTTTGCTGGTGTGAGGTCATGACGATTTCAGTAGGAGTTTTGCCTGCATAAGTCCTAGGCAGTGTTTTACTGCTCACAGTAGGAATTGCCAGTCTTTTTCTGTGCTTTGTTGTTATTTTCAGGTAGATCAGGTCTTACTCAGACTTGTATTGATCATGAGAGGAAAGTAGAAATTCCTGTGCAGTGTTGTTCTGTGGCTGTTGCTCTGTTATGAGTCCCATTTCAGCCAGATAGTTTCAGGGCATTTCTGTTGTACTTGTAGTCTATGGAGTCAAAATCCCAGTACAACCACCAGGTACTTACTCCACAAGACATCAGTAGTGGTGCAACTACGTTCTATGTAATGTGTAGCAAAATAAAGACTTGGGAGTGGATCCTGTTTTATAAGACACTGATATACATATTAACCTGATACTGAAGACAGAATGAACAGCCTGATCTCAAGGCAATGTTTTAATGTGTTGTGTTTTTTGGTTTTTTTTGCTGTAGATATCCCAGTTATCAGTAGATGAATTGAGTAGCAGCATGTTTGTTTCACAGATGTAGAAGTTCCTGATAGAACAGTAAGTTCCTTTTCAGTATTTCTCTTCACGGTGAATTGATTTGTACATGGACATTGCATCCCCTAAACACAGGGCTGGCCCAGGCAGAAGTACTGAGCCCATGGGATCCCACTGGCTTCATGTTCTGCCAACTCAACAGGAATTCAGCAGCTGCAGCATGGACACAGACCAGCCCTGTGGTTTATAACCAGCACTGTTTGTGTCTCAAGTACCTGTTTTGCGGTGTTCGCAGCAGCCCTGTGCATCCCCCCGGTCCCATGGCTCTGTTTACAGGTTGCTCTTGCTCTGCACAACTCCTGGCTGCCTGCAGATACCTAGGGGATTTGCAGTGTTGATGGCAAAGACTGCTCTGGTAATGAGTCAGATGAAAAGGTGTAACTTCTTTTTTGCTATTAGTGATATACTTCCTTTCCTGGGGTAAGCAGAATTGGGTCAGCAGCAGCTGCTGTGCATCTGCAAGTCTGGCTTGGTCTGGGCAGAGCTCTGCTGGTCAGCTGCAGGGTCTGGCTCATGGTGGATTGAAGACCAGAATGAACATCATAAGCAACATAGTCTTCACCCCACCTGCAGATCCTGGGCTTCCCTAAGGTGATAGTTTCCTCTTAAGGGGAATGATGGAGAAATTTGTCCTTGGACTTAGAGAGTACTATTTCACAGGCACAGCAGCAGTGTCAGTTTTCTACTGCTTTTCTTTGTGAGTTTTAGCTGATGTTCATGAGCTAAAATCCCTGAATAGTTTCAGTTCTTGATCATGTTTTTTTACCCCAAGAGAGTAAAGAGCAGTTCAGCCAATTAGACAAAAGGTCACCAGATTTTCTCAAAGCAGCCATTTAGTATATGCAGATATGCAACCCATTTCTTCTTTAGGTCACATATTGCAGGCAATTACTTAAATGCTGGAAATTAATTTGGCAAGCAATTCTGTAATGATATATATTAGCAATCAACAGAAGCTACTTTCTCAGTGGTGGCCCTTATCTCTGCTGACCTTAATTAAGTACTATATGTATACATGACCTGCTAACTGTGGCTGTGGACCCTGTTCATGGGGGGTGACACCAAGCTTATCCACATTAGTGAAAATGTTCAGCTTAGACTGTACTGGTATTCCAAATGACAGACATGACACCTGCCATCTTATCCCATTTCCATAACGTGTAAAACAGCCGGTTCCACCCAATAAGGAGGTAATTTGATTGGAAGAGCTTGAAGTCTTTGAGATTGTTTTCTGCATTTTTTCAGGAAACCTTCCCTGAGTGGGACCTTGGTAACTGAAACACTTGCTCTGACAGATGTTTTTCTTTTCCTCCATGGTTGAAGTAGCCCTGGTAGCCAGGCTGCTTGGTCTAGCTCTGCAGGAGACAAGTTGTTGGGTCCTTCAGTGGAGGATTTTCATAAGTACATCCCAAAAGAGGCAATTTGCTCACAGAAGAGGGTCCCCTGAGCAGAGGGTTTCTGTGTCTGTTTTATCTCTGGGCTCGGTTTGCCTTTGGTTCATCACTCCTTAGAATCAGATTTAATGTGACTCTCTGAAGGGAACGAGCTAACATGGATCAGTGATTCCTTTGGCCCTCTCCTTAGTCACCCTCTACCTGGCATCCCATCCAAAAGTCAGACTATTATTTGACCACCTCCTTCTTTCACTGTTTGTCCTGTCGTGCGTGAAGTGCATGGGGAAAGAGAAAGCCATAAGTGCAGATTTAGGAGGACGCCAAGTGTGTTATTGGCAATTTCACCCTACATCAGAAAACTAATGGAATAAAATGGAATAAAAAACACACTAATGACAACCTCTTGGGCAACACAGTGAGGATGTAAATGTATTAGAATGACTTTTAAAATATAGATGTATTAACTTCTCACTATTTCTTTGTTCTTGTTTTTTTCTTTCCCCTGCAGCAGACCATGTTGAAGTTCTGAACAGTAAAATTATGGAGCACCAGGACTTCTTGGTGGGAAGCTGCACATGGCCTTTCTGTATATATTCCCCTCTTCCCTCTATCGTTCTCTACCACCTCTACAGTAAGCCTGTTGCAGCGTACATGTTAACCAAAAACTGATCAATGGGAATGTCAAAAAAAAAAAAGAAAAAAAAAGCACTATAGAAACAATTAACAAACAGCGCTCTGTTATATGAGATATACAAGTAGGAAATTATTATAGACTTTTATAACACATCACTTTAACACACTTAATCATTTTATGACTACCATCCTGATAAGTGCATCTGCACAGTGGACTGTTGGTTTACTGTATACTATCGATGGATAAATGTTTGTCTCGTTTTTAAAGTGTTATCTTACTATTTTGTTTACATCATAGTCTATTGATTTATTTTAAAGTGTACATCGTTACCAAGTATACTCAATACCATTTTTTCATTATTGTTATGTCTTAAGTTTTCAAATACTGTAGGTTTTATGGGGTTCTGTTTGTTTTTTTACTAAAAATGTTATTGTGGGAAACAGGAATTATGTGCTTGAAAAACACGACACAGGAATGTTCTGCCCTTTGCTGGATTTTGCTGTTAATGTCAGCTAAAGTTGCTTATGTTAAATGCTCCTTTTATCATTTACAATTTGCCTTCAGATAGTCTCCAAATTTTTAGTACAAGTGATATGAAAAGAGCTGTCATTTTAGCCCAGTTCAGGGTATTTCTTTCGATACATTGAGCTGATTCTGGAAACTTTTGGGGGGGAAAAAAAAAAAACCACAAAAGCCCAGGCTCAGTAAGGGGACAGGAACAATTTGCTCAGACAGGGGTAAGCATCAAGGGATTTTTGCAGCTCTGTTGTCCACTGAAGTGCATTCTCAGCTGCAAATGGCGCACAATCTCTCTAGCTGTTCTCACGGTGCAGTCGAAACAAACAACAAAAAAGTGGCGGTGGAGTGAGACAGCTTTAGTTGGGCAAAAGCTCATTGCATTGGAGAGGAGCAGGTGCCAGGCATTGGCTGGGGAGGGCCCAGGGCCCTGGCTCAGCCCAGGCTGGGTAGCACCAAGCCCTGAGGCTTGTCTCCACCGAGCATGCTGAAATATTTCGGCCTGAAATCTTGTATGTGTCTCTTCTTAAAATTCTGTAATCATGCCCCATTTATTTAATCACCATTTTCCATAAGTGGGTGATTTTTCCCCCACTTTTGATCTCTGGCCCTTTAAAGCAAACACAGCAGTAACAAAGCAGCAAAAAGCTCAGCATGAGTTTTCTGCTGTAGATAAACATTCATCTTAATGGAATTCCTGTAGGTCAGTGGATTTATTTTCACACCTTCTACTTGATCAAGAGCAATGTTTGCTGCACAACAAGGGCTAGTTCTCAATACCTCCTTTTCATACGCACGAATAAAACCATTTCAGCCCATGCACCCTGGACAGCCCTGTCTGTCGTTATGCTGCATTGCTGAACAACCTGGCTGCAGAAATGCATTTTGGTTGAGGATACCACCAAACCATTTGGTTGAGGGATACCATCCCTGTCAGCTCTACAGTATCATTGGCATTATGGAAGAGATGGATTTGCTGCTATAAATCCACAAACTCCATACAAGGAGAAAGAGAATCAAGCAAGAGGCCAGCTCACAGTGTCTGGAGGGCTGACCACCCCAAGCTCAGAGTGGTCCTGTAGAGTGCCAAATTCAGACAACCAGATTTTCTTCTCTTTTCCCAGTTCCTTGGTCTTGCTTAGATTTTCCTTGTCCCCTCTCCTGCAGTGTGAGCACAGTTTGCTAGGTGTGTATCTCCATGGGCCACAAGTGATGGAGGGGGACCTAGGATGCAGCCTGTGCACTCCAGGGCAGGTTCTGACCATCTGCCCATGGAGACTCACTAATAGCACGAAGCTTTGAGGAGCCCAGCTCAAAAAGGCCTTGAGGAATCTTTTTGTTCAATTCAGCAGATTTTGAAGCAAACCCTGATAGAGAGAGGGAAAAAACATCCTCCCAAGACCTCCTTTATGGACGCTGAGTTTGACAGTTGCTTGTGTCCGTGGATGTTCCCCAGCCATCCATGCTCACAAGCGGCCGAGTGGCCTGAAATCAGTGACTCTCATTTTTATTGGCAACCACATACCTGTTCTTTTCACCACCAAGTTTCTGTTTCCCAAAACCATAACATTGTTAGTGGAAAAAGTGGATTTGAGTACTTCCTGTTTGAAATTATTTGTGTATCAAAAATGGGTTTTGCACAACCTGTGCCAGTGCCTCAACAAAGAACAGAGCTGATCTTAAGCCAGAAAGGATGCATTCAAGCTTGTATGGCTTTATGAGTTCAAGGAGGTTGAAATTTTTTCAGTGCTAAATGGATTTTTCTGTATCTTGACACTTTGGTGTAACCTCCTATTTTATTTATCGACTTAAACATCTGGCATAGATGTGCATAGAATGTAAACCTAGAATACAGCTGTTTTCATGTCACATTTAAAGCACTGAAAAAAAAAAGGCGTTAAAGGATTATTTTTTATTAAAGAGGTCCAATGAGGGATGTTCAGGGTAGTTATATTAGGTGCCACAACAGTTTTTATATTGCTGGCAAATTTAGAGTTAATTTGTAAATGAGTTTAAGGAAAGAAAAGCTTGAAGCACTTAACTTCACCAAATTCAAAACAATCTCGGCAAAAAGGCCATTTTGAGGTAGCACTATTTAAACTAGTTGTGCAATGACTTGCTCTAATTTTCTTTGTTCAAGAAAGAAAAAAAAAAAAACCAGTCGCCAGACTATAAATTTCCTAAATAGACTATTACAAAGTCACCGAGATAGTTAGTGACTCTAAACAAATGTCATAAAAGCATGAATATCATCCTTTATTTGACAAGAGATGTATGTAAGTGTGTTTAAATCGATATAATTTTAGTGACATTTTTATAAGCTTCCCCCTTTCCAGGAACCTATATTTTTTATTTATCCAAAGTTATTTCTCTTCGTCCATTTCTCTCAGCCTTATGCAAACAATATGCAAGAAATGCTGAAACTTGGATAAAACGGGTCATGCAGAGGGAAAATGAAAGCTGAGATTGATCATTTTCATGAAAAAAGGTTGTTAGTAGTTTAAATTAAAAGTACTACTACTAAACTGTAACATAAGCAGACAATAAGAGGGATTTAAAATAAAATGGATTCATAAAACTATTAAGATTATTTTTGTCAAATACAGTGTTTTTAGTAATTTGGAACATGCTTTCACAATCAGCCGTGTTTTTTAGTTGGAAATTTTTAGCTGATAATTTTTGACTGTGTATTTTTGCATCGCAACGTTCTAGAAGCCGTTACCTCCCCTGCCAGCCCACACAGGCCCTCTTCCCAAGCGCTCCGACGCGCTTTTCCTCCAGGCCACCCCACCGCTCCGCGCTCACAGCGTTCCCCGGGGGCGGCATGGCGGGGCTGGGGTGCCGCTGCTCCTCCCGCTGTGCCGCTGTCCCGCTGGAGCGAGGACCCCGCAGAGCTGGCACTGGAGCCGGGCGTGTGTTGGTGGCACAGGTGGCCGGAGCGGGACACGCGTGTGCTGGCGACGTCCCCTGGCCTGGCTCGGCTCGGGCTGGCACTGGCGCGGTAGGAGTAGCTCTAGGACACGTGGGTACACAACGATTGAGAAACTGGAGTCCTCGTTTTGTTTATCCCTTGTACATTTCACAGACATGAAAATTGAAAAAGGTGAAATTTATGAGGAAAATCTAATTTCCCATTCCTGTTGAATGGATTTAGTTTGATATTGACCTGATTTTACCATGTGCCTGTTGAAGGCCTTAGAGTATATACTGTATGTTAAAGACTGTAATAACTTAAAAAAAAAAAAATAGTTGATAGCCTAATCCAAGTGTAAATAGAGCTACAACTCATTGTTACTGGGCTACAACACATTAATTCATGTCATATATTCTAATTTCTCTACCATTAGTTTTTAAGGTTTTCATTATTGCTTCTTTTGATATCTTTGGTAACTAGGTAACATCAATTTAATGAATTTAATTTTGAAGGAGAGTTAGTGAAAGTTTAAAATTTTTAATACATGTATTCAGCCCATTTAGTTATATTCTAAACCAACACTGAAGCATGGTAAGGTATAGAATACAGTCCATAACTAGTTTGTATAGTTTACAGTTTAAGAACAAAATTAACTTTGTATGTAACTCCTACAATGATAGATTCATTGTTGACTAATTATATTAAGTTGTTGTTGCTATGGCAACAAAACTACAACATGGCTACCTTTGTATACATTATTTGTGAAATTTTCACATGTAAATTAAAAGTGATGTGTAACAGTATGAGCTTGTTAAAGGTACAGTTCGATACTGTCAGATAAAGATATGATTGAATATTTTTAAAATTCCAAAGTCCCATGTGAACGCTGAATTTGTGTCTTTAAGGTCACTTTTTCAGTCAAGAAGTTTACAACACATGGATTTAGAGTCAGGTTTTATAGCTTGTAGAAATTGTTGTGTGGCAAGGGTTATTCCACAGTATTTTCACTTCAGAAACACGGCAGCCTGTATTTACAACACAGGAACTGGTCTGCTTTCATTTCACATCCATTCACATGGTGGGAATTCAGAATTAATCAGTTTCAGTACTATAGCTTTGCCTGCAATTTTCTTTTCTCCAGAAATTGAAGACTCACACGATTATGTTACGATCAGGGCTAAATAATTAAGCATATAACTATTTTAATACTAATTTATATCAGCAAAAACTGTATATAAAGAAAAAAATAGTGTGGAATGACCCCATAACAGTGTTGAAGATACAAATATGCTGCAGTTAAACTGATTCAGTTAGTGTACGAATGTGTGAGACACACCTTTTTTGCACTTATGTACATAGTCCACGAAAGAAATTCTTGGAACTTATTTTGAATATAAAAAGTCTGTAATAATACAGGAAAAGTTTGTAAAAGAGATAGGTATTACTAAGGCTTTGAAAAGGAGGAGTTTTTTGCTATAAAACTTATCTGAAAGCATGATGTTGCTTTGCTGTTGTAAAAGCTTTGTAGTTTGCCATAGCTTATTATACAGCAGACTGATAACAGGTCAGCTCCAACCTGCAGCACAGAGAATGGGAAACGGTGTGGAATGAATTAGTAAGGTCACTAGCAAAGATTCAAATTACTTTTTTTAATCAGCCTACATTTTCAAACACACCCCAGGTCATGCTTCTGATAGGTTGTGTTCTTGGTGAATCCTGTTAGGATTCATGGTCCATGGCAGCACACACACATTTTTCCTAGCACCTAATCCTGTTTCTGTCTGGAAGTGTTTATCTGTCAGAGGTGACTGTCATTGTGGCAAGTGTTCTAAATCCCAGAGTGAATTTGAAATATCAGTACTTCCTAATTTTTTTTTTTTTTAACCTTTTGGGGCAAGGTAACAAAATTGAAGGAGGTGGTGAGCCATAGATGGACAGGGATGGGTTGGGATTGTCTGGGAACAGTTTTTCTGCTGTGTGACAGCCATGGTGTTCATTGAGAGGCACATGGTAGTGCTGCAGGTGGTGCTGGGGCAAGGAGGTGGAGACTGGTGGCAACATGGCCAGCTAGGTGCTCCTGGCTGGGACTAACAAGCCTCTTTGAGTTCCCATCAAAGAAAAGCAAAGCTGGGGCCCCTCAGTGAGCAGCGTCTTGTTCCTGTTTGTGTTGGTACTGCTGGGGCTCTGCAGTGCTGGGGGATTTTGGAGCAGCTGAAGCACCTGTGTTGACCGATTTATTTTTGATAGGAACAAGTTTCGGGTTTTGTTGGATTTTTTTTATTTTTAAGTTCTTTTTTTTTTCAAAACCCAAGCCCCAGATTTGCTTCAGAGAAGTTCCTGCTTCTGCCGTGAGTTTGGTCCTGACTCGAGCACTGAGTCAAGTCCCCTAGAGCAGAACTGGTGGAAGGTGGCACCTGATGTCACTGTTACCCTTTCCTGTCTGCCACAGGGCTGGGGGCTGAGCTGTTGCTGTCAAGCCCAAGACTTGCTCCTTGGCCAGCATTCCTGACTCCTGGCAATGCTGGTGTGTGCTCAGCCAGCCCACTCTGCACCATGGAGCTGTGCAAATGGTGGTTTGCTGAATTGGAGTGGCCCCAGGGTCTTTAAAATGAGGGAAAATCACATGTTGCTTCTCTCTGTGGTGTTATATAATAACCTAGATTTTAATACGAAGTAATCAGCTAGTTCAAGCCACCACACGATTAAGGCTTCCCTTTGCCATAGTCAGTTTCTATAATCAAGCTCTTTCTCATTTCTAGGATTATGAGAGAAAAATATTTTGCACTATGTGAAATGAATCATAGCCGGTCAAACTTCATTGGGGTATGAGCATGATCATGACAACACTGCTAAAATCTTTGCTAGTGATCTTTGCTGGCATCCTCTGTCATCAAAAATAACTCAGTATGCCTCTCAAAGGAGATATTTAAACATGCAAAATAACACAACTGTTAAATAAAATGAAGTTGTTTTTCCAAACACACAACAGAGAGAATTACCTGACACCGAATTACAAGGTTCCAGTTCTTTATTACTGTACACAGATGCTATTTGATAGTGGTGGAAGCCAAATGATTTTGTTGCCATGGCTTTTGTATCCTAGCAGATGAGGGGATGATAAGACCATTCTTAGTTTGGATTATGTGATTTTTTTTTTCTTTCCAATTAGCTTTGTTTTAATTTTTTTTTTTTTGTAGATCATGAAAATGAACCTACTCCTCACCCTTTATTACATCACCTGACAACAGATCACTATTTTTTTTAATAAATAGAGAATTGTATTTTAGGCTATCACTAAAATCAAAGAAAGAATGTTCTCCTAAATTGTCAATTTTTAATTTAAGTATATAAAAACATTTATACTGTACTGTGTAAAGTAGATCTTTGAAGCACATTCTTCTTTTCATAGGCATTTTTGGTAAAACAAAGTAAGGGAAACATTAGATATCAATTTAATGGTATAGTTTAGAAAATATATACAAACAATTACACTTAGCCCTGTGGAATTGTAAGAAATTAAAATATCATTGGATCCAGACAGGCATAGATTAATGCAGTATTTCAGTTCCATAACAGGATAGTTCATTCCCTCAACTGCTACCAACAGGGTGTACGCTTTGAATTTATTTTTCTTTTTGCCACATTATATTGCTGTAGTGCTTGTACGTGCTTTAGAAATGTGCATAATGCTACTCATTTTAGTATGTTACTTCTATATTGTTATTGTTTATTTTTTGATCTTTTAATAAAGTGTATAAAATTCTTGGTTATGTTTTTTATGGATCCATATCTACACATTAATAGGAGTTTACTTTTAAAACTTCTCAAGTTCCAGTTTATTAGTCCCAAACTTCAAAGATTATGATGTAAAAATAATAACTAATGAAATCGAATCAATGTTATATATGAAGTGTAGATCAACAGAATAAATTTCTTTTCAGAAAATACCTTCAGTATTTTGAATTCTGTAGCCAGTGCCTCCTTTTTACCGGATGCATTTGGCCTATCATATTAAAGTTACTAACACAAGACAGACATTTGTATTTTAGAAAAATAAAAAGTGAAACTTTCCAGATGCTGCCTTTTGATTTCTGTTGTGCCTTAGACCTTTGGAGACACATGTGATGTGGTCTGCTTGGCTTGTATTTTTCCATGCTTCCTTTCTGACACTGTCTGTGATGTGATTAGAGAGGAGATCAGAGCTGTGCATTTGAAGATAACTATGAGGAATAAATCAACTCCCATTCAAAGGCCTGTAGCTTTTGTAGCACAGTGATGTGTGTATTAAATTTTGTCTTTCAGCATTCGTGTCAGATACTGTTTTGAATGTCTCAGTGCAACAATACAACAGTGAGCTCCCCTTTGGCAGCAGCCTGGATTCCCCAGCTCTCTTCCAAGTGCCCAGCTCATCCCGGGCTGCTCAGCCAGGCTCACGCCTCCAGCCAGCACAAGTTGGGGCTGCCTCTCACTGTGGTCTGGAGCCACCCTGGCTGAGCTGGGTCTAGGCTGCTGCAAGTTGCTTCTTGATGAGCTAGTGTAACTGAAACACTGTAACACTGCATAGATTTAGACGTAAGAAAACTGCTCAACACCGTGGCCACCGTGGTCACCACATTCTTAGCAATAGCATTGCATCAAAGGGGCTTTTACCCTTAAACTGGCTTGAAGTCACCACTTGCTCCATCAAGGCTTTAAGCTGGAGGCACCGAGCCAGGGCATGTGGCTATCCCAGGCCACAGCATCACTTGGCTTGTGGGCACTGGAGGACAACATTGGGAACCCCAAGAATGTGCGTAACTGCCCTTCTGAAGTCCGAGTGTTGGTCCAGCCTCTGCACCCAGGCAGCCATGACAGGACACCAGCATGATAGGTGAGTCTGGATGGTGCAGCCAAAGGAGTCTTGTGCCAGTACTAGTGAGTCCCCTCACTGCAGGGGAGGGATCCTTGGCTGTTTTCTCAAAAGAGTTACCAGAATCTGACTCTTAGGACGTGGGGGAAGGATTAGGAGTTTGCGAATGTGTTTCAGGGGATGTGGATGTAGTAGAGCTGCTTGGGGCAGGAGCAGTGACGAGGAGGCACTGTCAGAAGAGGCTGGGCAGACACTGCTCCTCATCCCCAGTAGGACAAGCTGCTGACTTTGAGAACAGACAGACTGAGCCCAGGGCAAATTATGTAACTACTGCCTTTTCATCAGCTGGTTCCCCTGACTTCTCCTGGTAGGTTAATTGACTCTATTTGTGTGCCAAGGCCACTTAGAGCTTTCTTCTATAAATGACTCCTGCCTCATCTGATGGCACAGTTAAATGTCTGAATTGTTTCTAAGATCAAAAACAAAGTGGAACTGAAACTTTTATAGGCAGTTGATGTGGAAGCATGGGGTCCTTCCTGAATGGTTACTCATAATTTTTATTGCTAGCTTTGGTCTGGCTTTCTTTCCCTGCAGGATGGAGATAGGGGCTTTCGAGTGATTCTTTCCTTGGAGGTGTGGGAAGGGCTGGGCCTTGGCTGCCTGGAGACACCAGCTCTGCTCAGAAGCCTCCCCCATGGAGGAGGTTGGGGGTAGGAGTCCCACACTAGCACCAAAAATAGAGGGTAGTCCATCAACAAGAGACTTTAAATTGTGTTTCAAGGCCAAACAGCATCCTTGGGCCAGGGATGTGGGATTTACCTGAAGCCCATTTGCAGAAGTTACATGAGGAGCTGCTGCAAACCGTTTTATAGATGGAGTTGGATTAAAGGATCTGAGCAAAATTATTCAGAATGCTGTATTTACTGCATGTGTCATTTTGAAGTCTTACAGCACCTGGCTCACCTATCTTCTTTTTCATTGGGGCTTGTTGATGCGGGAAAGTAAAATTTAATACAAAAATCTCTATTTAGCTGTTTGGTTGTTGATGCTTCAGTGGGAAACATTGGAAAAATTCATTTTTTCAAGACTTGCTCCATATTCAGATGGTCCAAAGCCAGTTTTTATTCAATCTGGACTTAGTGCTGGATAAATAGATCAATCTATTTATTATGAGAAATAAGAGAATGGAGAAATGTTTGGCTAATCCCCAGTTAGCTGTGGATCTAAAATACCCTCTCCAAAACAAGTAGCCCTTAACTCTCCCCGGGAGGGGTCATGTCAGAGTGCAGGGCAGTGTGAAACAGCCTGTACCCTCTCCCTTGTGCTCTGAGCTGTTACTGCAGACGGACTCGGGTGCCTCCTCCAGCCCAGGTGAGACCTGCCTCGAGTACATCTCTGACATGGCAGCACACACCAACAAAGGATCCCTGTGAGTGGGCTGAGAGGCCTCTCAGTGTCTGTGGGCAGGGAGACAGAAAAAGCAACAGCCTGAAGACCATGGGGACGGGCTTGGAGGAGCAGCCACCCGGCAAGCCAGCTCTGATGGCGTCCCAGCAAGGCTTGGCTCAGTTGGAAGATGTTTGCTTTGCTCTTCCCTCCTAGTTTTGCCTTTTTCAGGGTGGCTCTGCCAGTCTGTTTAGCAGGCACATGCCCTGGCATCTGCCTCACTGTTCCCACTGCCCTTCCCCTGGATCCAAAATTGTAAATACAGCCCCGAGGGGATGGCACTGTGAAACCTCACCACCTGCCTGCAGAGGATCCCTGCAGCCAGGCAGGAGGCCCTAGTATGGTGCTGCTGCACCATTTCTCTCTTCACAGCTACAGCCGAGTTCCACAGAGGTATTTCTGCTTTGCTCCATAGTTCGTGTAAATTATTTGCTCATAAATGTTATCAGAGCCTTCCCAAGGGAGCTGCTGCCTCCCACCCTCTGCAGCCACTGTGTGCTTGAAGCCTGTAATCGACACAGCTTCTGCTTTAATGCTTCACAGCACCGACATTCAGCCCATCTCCATGGCAGTGCTTCTGCTGCAGCTCCTGCATGTCCTGTACTCTCTATGACCATGAGGGCTTTGTGGCTGTGTCCCCACCTGCCCCACAGCCCTGCCAGCCCTCAGTTTTGCCCCCACACCTGCAGCACAGTGCCAGCTGAATGTCTGGCAGGGTTCTCACTGGTAAACAGCTCCTGGCGATCACATCAAGGGGTGCTGGGGGTGTTTTCTGCCACATATGTCTGCACCAAAGCAAAGGTGTTTTTGCTTTGTAAAGCTTCTGTAAAACTGTTGTTGAAGAAAACTGTGTTTTGCTTTCCCCCACAGAAGCCTGAATCAAAGCAATCAGCTGCTTACCCTGTGAGGTGAGCCTGCCCAAGGATCACACTCTGCCATGCTGGTAAGGAGACAGAGGATGTTCCCATTGCTCTTCTCAGAGCCGTGTGTGGCTGTGCCAAGGCAGGGAAAATACAAAGGTAAGACCATGTATTCTCTGGGGTGCAGGGTGCTGGTGGCCACCCACACCCCATGATGCAGGAGCAGCAGGTGCTGGCTCAGCAGCTCCCCTGCCCAGAGGATCCCTTCTGCTTTGGAAGCTGGATATGCCCAGTCCTGCTGCCCTGGCCCTGTCATGACCTGCAGTGAGGTTTGGGACAGACAGGGCCCCAGCAGCGCTGGCAGCAGGACAGGTGACGCACAGGTCACACGTGATGATGCTACTTGTGCTATTGCATAAATCAAGGGGATTTTGGTGAGGGTAATGAGGGCAACTTGGAGCTCTGAGCTGGGGAGGATGAGACCTTGGAAGACCTTAATTTCCTACATTGCACTGTTTGAGGGTGGGGGCTGTGGCCACATTTGGACCAGTGGGGTTAGACTGAGGGTAGCCCATGCTGAGGAGGCAGGTGGGCTGCAGTTCCCCCCACCAGGCTCTCACCCTTCTGCCACCTTTGCTCAGTTATGGGAAATCCTTTAAGCTTTTGCATTAGTGCTGTATTTAGGTCTGCACTGTATTAGGGCTTGGCGTAGGGAGCGCAGTGAGATTTCTCACTTACTAAAGAGTGTTTTAAAGATGTTTCTCACTGTGGGCCCGGTGCTGGGAGCCAGGTCTCTGGGCAGGCAGGGAGGGTGCTGTGGGAGGTGAGGGAGCTGGGCTGGCTCCAAGGCCTGCTGCGCTTGGCAGGTCCCATCTCTGCCCCTGTGCTCCCACACTGAACATTGAGACAGAGGGTCCTGGTCTGCCCCCATTACCCACCCAGCCAGGGGGTACATCAGGTTGTGCATCTTAGGGCTGCAGCTGGTGACCTCCCAGCCCATCTGCATCAGCACAGCTGCTGGCAAAGCCCAGCCACCCTCCCGTGAGGTTCCAGGGCTGCTGTGCTGGCAGGGGGCCCATCCTGCTGGCAGTAAATGTGTCACTGGACGGTGATCAGGGATCATGAGTCACGAACACCCACTGCCAGCCAGCCTGCCTGGCTGGTCCTGGCACAGGGCTGCAGAGCACTGGCAGGAGCTGGGAGAGATGCTACCTCCTCTTCCTCTGCCTCTCTCCACCTGCAGCCTCACCAACCTACATCTTCCACAAGGCACCAAATGATGGAGCATCCCTCTGGCAGTGCTCACCTGGGGGTGAGGTGACAGGTCAGCTTCCCTGGACCAGTGTGGGGATGTGATGGTCCCCCCACACCTCTGCTCACAGGTGTCTGACACTGCCACAGCACTACCTACAGCTCTTTGACAGCTTGGCAAGGATGGGGCTGAGGGGGCTGCATGCAGAAATATGTGTCCCCTGGACTGCAAGTAGCTGAAGCTGAGGTTGGGCCAGCTCAGAGTGTGCTGCTGGGAGCCAGGAGGAGCCTCCGGACTCCTCTTTCAATGTGGATTTTTCTTTTAATCTGGTAATTGTTGAGGCAACAGAGTATTAGATCCAGATTTTGACCTGCTGCTGATCAGCCAGTGCTGATGCCTGGGCAAATAGCCTACACTCTTGTGGAGGGCAAAGCTCTACCCTTGACTTGTGGGCAAGCGAGAAGCCTTCTCTCCCTGCTCAGCCCTGTGAGTGGCACTTCTGCACTTTGATCCTTGTCTCCAAACTCCAACCCCTGCAGTCATGTGAGGGTCATGGCCTAGAGAAAGCCAGGCTTCTGCATCAGACCATGGCTGCTACATGAAGGACAGGAGAGAAGTTGTGCTGTGGCTGAAGTGACATCCCTGAGCAGGCCCAGTGTAAGTGCATGTGGCAGCCCCCTTGCTGGGGGCTCAGCTGGGAGCCTCTTCCCCTTTCCCTCAGACCTGCTGAGTGAACAGGAAAAGCAAAATTTTGTAGGATTATTGTGGATCTGCTCCTGAACCAGCCCCCAGAGCAAAAGCAGCCCCAGTGCCTCTCCCAAAACCACCACTAGGGTCCCCCGGAAGGGGCCCAACGCCAGAGAGAAATCATCAGACAGGGAAAGCTTTTATTTCCTGTCTGTCTTTGCCTTCTCCAGGGCCAGACTTGATTATTCCTTTCAGCAACACAAAGTGCTAGAGAGGCTCAGCATCCAGAGATCAGTTTTCTCTGCTCTTGGCACAATGTGTCTGTGCAGGGGGAAGTGGCTTTTTTCTTTCTCTTGCCATTGTGCGGAGACTTGGTGGGTGACATCAGGGACAGTGGCAGCTGCATTGCTGGAGGGAGGGTGACAGAACATGTGCCAGCCCTCACCTGGTGCTGTGCTGATGGAGGGTGTAAAAGCCTTTCAGTCATGGCTACCGAAGAGCCAAGATATTGCTGGGAAAGAAATCCCAGCTCGGCTCAGACATCAGTATCACTCTGAGGGTGGGACCCTCCACTGCTGCTTCTGCTCCTGGTGTGATGTCCCCTCTCATTCACCACAAAGCACTGGCTAATGGAGGATGACTTTCTAGGGAACATGCAAAAATTTGTCTCCACAGGAATAATATGCAAAGATCTCAAGTTTAAGTGATTGGAAAATAGTGGCAACACAAGGTACAAAGGCTAAACACAGGGATTCAAGATGCTTCTCAATTACTCAGACAAGATAAGGAAAAAAATTAAGAGAATTGCAGAATTTTAAGAGCGTGGGGGAAAAAATTGGCATGGGATTAAATATTAGAGAAAATACTAGAAAAGCAAAAAAGCAGACAAGAAAAGCCTGAGGGGTGAGGCAGATGGACCAGAGGAAGGAGAGCTGCCAGCCTACGGACAGGGACTAACCTAGGGATGAACCCTGGCATTATCTGTACATCATCCCAAGTCCACATCCCCACACTGGAGCTGTCTCCAAGTCTGCTGTGGCACACGGCAGAGGGAAGAGAATCTTCTCCCTGGCACTGGCATGGCTGGACTTACTCAGGGGCTGCTGATAGTGAGGTGTCCATGGCTGTGGATCAATGAGGCAATGGATCAATAAGGCTCTTGGCATGGGTGGTGGCTCTGTCCATACAGGACTGTTTGTTGGTCCATCTGTGCAGGGATGAGAGGTGGCTGCCTGTCCTGGAGGCTGGGATGGAGCACCAGCCCAGCAGAGCCACACTTTGCTTCCACCAGCCACTGGTTTGATCCTCTCCAGGCTGTGCAAATTAGGAAATTCTTGGAACTACCAAAGTGTCACATGGCAGTACCAGGCAGCAGTGCCTTGCTTCTTAAAGCAGAAATACAGCTGGGGCTTGGATCACTGGCTTTTATCCACAAAATGCTTGAGCAAGTTCATAAACTGCAGAACAAAATACTAAAGACTACAGGCAATTACGGCAGAGACCTCTGGAGTCCTCCCCAGCACAAGGAGTCCCAGCAAAGCTGTCAATGGCTCCCACTGCTTCTGATCCTGGCTGGCAAATATTAATTTTGGTTTTTTTCCAATTGAGAAATTAACTGCTTTGCAACCCATCTAATTTGAATAATCTAATTAAGCAGTTTTGGTGCTTTTCTCCTCCCAGGACCTTCCCTGGCCAAGCACTTTAACGTCTTGGTTCCCGGGCTTCTGGAGCAATCAGCCTCTGAGGTCTGCTGCTGTGGCTCCCTTGGATGACAATGATGGATGCCACATGTTATCCAGGCTGCAGCTCTCTGTGGTGTTATGAAGACCCTTGCTGGTGTCAGGATTGTCTCCAAGCAGCCAGGTGTCCTTTCCAGGACAGCTGACAGGCTCTGGTGAGGAGGACACACAGCTTTGTAGCATTGGCCTCCCTTGAGAGGGAAGCTGATCAAATGTCTTATAATGAGCTCACAGTGTTCCTGCTCTGCAGACAGTTTGTTGGCTGTTGGCAAAGGCAGCCTGGGGAGAAGCTCTGCCTGGCTCCCATTGCCCATGGCTCTGCCACTGCACTGCTATGGAAAGCCTTTCCCTCTGGCCTCAGGTTGATCTCCTCCAGAAGCATCTCATCCAAGACGTGCTTCTGCCCTCATCAGAGACACATGCAGTGTGGCCATTTGGGAACATGTGCCCGGCACAGGGACTCTGCTGATGTGTTTGCACATCCTCAGCTGTGGCTGGGGAAAAGAGATGGATGGGAAAGTGAGTGTTATCAGCATGGGGAGCAGGGCCATGCCAGGCAGATAGTCTATGATATTCTGATTTGTTATTCCATAATTCTAAATCAAGTAGGACGTGCCACCCTGCAGCATTTGGTGTCACTGGCTTTGCCCACCTGGGAAGTGTATCTCCTACATCGGTATTGTGCATCCCACCCCAGCCAGGAGTGATGTTCCAGGAAAGGGCCACCAGTATTCCAACAGAAATGTCCCCATGTCACCCACCCAAGGCACTGAGGTCCTGCCACAAAGACAAACTGCTCAGCTGTCTTGGTGACACTGCCTGTCCCAGGGTTGGGGACAGGACAAGGCAGTGGGTGTTCTGGTCTCAAGTCACTGCACAACCTGGCAGCGGCCACCTGGGGACTCAGCACGCTTTAATGTACTCAGCGCTGGAGCCTGCATGGAGAAATTAATGATTCAGAATAACACTTGTCACTTTGCTGTGAGGAAATTGTCAAGTGAAAAGGAATTTACTAAAAATGAGGGAGGAAAGAAATGGTTTTGCTTATTAAGATCAACATCATATTAAAGTATTTTCTCAATACTCCATTTGTGTTGAATTTTACATTTTCTCTCTCTTGTTCTCACCAATGGGAGTAAAGAAGGGGGTTTCACTCTAATTAATTGTTGGCTGCTTCATTTGGCCAGCAAATTTCATGAGCAAGGTTACACATTTCTGTAGCATTTGAATTGCAAATGCTGCAGGAATATGTTAAAAAGGGGGAAACAAAAATTCTAAAAGCAAATGGGAACCTTTCTGTAAGACATCAGTTTAAAATTGCTTTATTTTTACAAATCTTAAAAATACATCTTGACAGAGTGTTTAACTACGCCCCTCCTTTCTTTTCATTTGGAGTTAAAAGCAACAGGTTTGGTTATGGGTTCACTGTTGCCTTCTGGCTTTTTAGCCTTAAGGAATTGTATTTTCAGTTCTACTCTACTATTGGCTAGAAACTTTAAAATATGTACATATATGCATTTCTAAGAAGAGGCTGTCCCATGTGTTGGTGATTTAACAAAGGCAAATCTGAGAACAGCCCCGTCTCCACAGCTTTGCAGAAAATCTTGGAAGCTGGTACGCAAGGAGAGAGTGCTGTGCTGGCATCATGTTGGGTGTGTAGAGGACAGGGCACTTTTTGGGAGACACGGAGCTGCAGCTTGGCGTGAGCCCAACACAGACCCGATGAGCAATAGCTGGAGGCACTTCCCAGGCACTGCAGAAAGGATTACAGCAGCTCAGACTGTGAAGGGCGGTGAGGAGAGAGCTTGACGTCTGGAGAAAACAGGAAGAGGAATGACCCATGAAACCACAATTCTGGCTTCACCACCACTTGCTTGCTCACACACAGTGGTGATTCATCACCACCTGGAAACCCAAAGACCCACTCGGATGCTGATCCTGCAGGCAGGAGATGCAGCATCAGAGGGGATAACCAGGACAGAGGGTTGGTGGTGAAGTGAGGGGCTGCAGACAATGAGTGTGGCAGGGTGTAGCAACAGCATCTTCCCCTGTGGTGCTGCTCAGCTCCTGGGCCAAGCTCTTCCAAACAGCTGGTGATCTGGTACCATGTCTGGGAGCCAAAGAGAGATGCTTCTCCTCCCAGAAATCCCAATAGCCTCCTTGTTGTATCAATTATATTTCAGTGCAGCCCTACTTCTGCTTCAGAATCGGTAATTCCTTTGGAAAATGTCCTTTACCTCTTTAGAAACACCATCATGCTTTTTGTTGCTATTAAAATAATGGCTAAAAGCTGAGGGATGGCAGAAAATCAGAAATTTCTGAGAAAGGTCCTCAGGATTTTTCTCTGAGTCATCTTTATATTGGCAGGAAAAGCTGGCAAAAAAGAAAAATATTTCTGCAGGTTCTGAAACAGCCCCAGAATTAGGAGTCTGGGCCAGGTGGACACATCCAGCCCCTAAGACACATTTCACTAGAACCTGACGGGGCTGAGATCAAAAGCTGTCATTGCAGTTATGTGACTGGTGTGACATGACCTCCTTGAACAAGCTGCCATGTGAGAGCAGCCCCCCATGCTCCAGCAGCCATTCGAGCCCCGAGGAGCTGGTCCCTACCCTGCAGCTTCCATGCTGAACACCATAAGACACAATAAGTGGATTAGCAAAACCTGTGGAAGAGGCAAAGAAGAAATGACACTAGGTCTTAAGCTGGTTTTGCATGTATTTACGCAAATGATGTCCCCAGCTAGATGGGAACTGAGGTGAAACCTGGGCTATCCCTGCTGCCCTGGCTCAGCAGCCTCCTGCAGGCTTCCTGGAATAGGAGAGCCTGGGTTGTAGCTTGGGCAGACAGGGAGTCAGAGTCGATCAGTTACAGCAGCGGAGACGGCCCACGAGAGGTGGCAGCAGCCATGCAGTGTCCACACTGTGGCTGCAGTGGGGAGGCTTTGGCTGCTGGGGGGTGGTGCAGTCCCACCCTGGCATCCACAGGACATGTTCCAGACTTCTCACTCCATCCATGGCTTGGAGATGCTTCTTTGTCACCTCTCGGGGTGCTGCTCCCAGTCCTGCCTCCCTGCTGGGCACAGCACTGGGCAGGATTCACCTCTCACACTGGTGAGATGGGGATTTCAATTATTCCTGGCCCTTGCTTGTGCCATCTGTTTGTTCCCTGAACATCCCTGCAGGATCTGTGTCTTAGCAGGTTAATTTATTAAGAGGTTGCTTTATTGTTGCTGGCTGCAGGCACAGCATAGAGCAGCTGAGTCCATCAACAGCACAGAGCTGCACTGGCAGCAATCAAATCCTGCCCGGATGTTCATTTGGGAAGGTTGTTTTGCTGAGAAAGGGCAGACTCTCCTGCGGCAGCACTGAGGGCTGAGCCATGCTCCTTTCTCCTTGGCAGGAGCTGTGGAGAAAGTGGCAGCAGAGATTAAATCAGGCCTTTGACCTAGGATGTGCTGCACCTCACGGGGAGGAGATGGTGATAGTGAGGGAGTGGCAGAGGTGGTATTGGCAGGAGGTGCCCTGGGTGCCTGGCTCAGGGCTTGGCCATATATGGCAGAAGCAGCTCTTCCCATCCAGAGTTTCAAAACCTTTTACATCACCAGCTATTTTTGTGGCTCGGGATATGGTAGGGAACAAGGCGGTGAAAGAACTGTGCAAACTGTTTAATGAAGGGAATGACTCGTCTTAAGGATAACAACCAACCTGGTGCACTTTGAGACCGGCCTTTTTTTTCAGCTGTAGACATCTATGCCCAGGTATAAAGTGCTATGAGTTGGGTAATAAATCTTGGGAATCCAAATCAATATTGGAGGAGGGAAAAAATCCAGCTTCCCAATCCTGTGTCCAACTATTTGGGCTTCCCCTCAGCCCAAGAGTGAGGCACTGCTGGTTAAAGTCAATTGCACAAAAATATATTTGGCTTTTCTTTCCCTATGCTCTTTGCCCCCTTCCTCTCCTGCAGTCATTCCTCCACCCATCACAAACATAATGGACCAGCAGTGCCAGAAAGACATGCACATAATGAACCTAAGTGACCGTGTAATCTTATTATTGTCACCCTCATCCTCCCTTGCCCCTTTTCTCCCTCCTCCCATTTATCACTGTCTCTGATTGTGTCATGGTTAAAATTAGATGGGAAGCTCCTCTGGGAGTAGCTGCAGCTTTCCTTTATCCCGAGCACCCTGAGTGCATTAAGGTACTTTGCAACAACTCGTGATTTCTAATGGGGTTAAAGTAGGAGGCAGCCTGTTTTAATGCTCACCTTCTTACATTTTTAAGCTGATTCACCAGCCACATGAAAATATGCCATCCAGGCACGTCTGCCTCCTCCCAGCAATTCACTTGACAACACAATTCTGGAGGCAATGGCGAAGGAAGAAGAGGGCTTTTTACTTACATGTAATAAAGAAGAGTGAATCAAATTTGGTGTAACTAAAGTAAGATTTGTTCTGGAGGATAAAAGTCCTTGTGTCCGGGGGGACACAATAAGAGGCTCTTACACCTGCCAAGTTCAGCAGAAAAAAGCAAAATGCTCGGTCTTTATTAACACTACATATTTTTATACACATTCTAATACTTAAGTAAACATCAGCTCTATTTACATAACTCTGTGTGAAAAAATTTAACTCCAAGGTTAAAAACAAAAGGTTATAAAAAAACAAAGCTTTAGCAAAAAACCCAAGGCGACAAGTCCTCACTGACCTTTTCCCATAATGGACATGTTCTCTTTATGGAAAGGAACTGAATAAAATAAAGCTGTTTGTGAAAACAGCCACAAGCAGAGTCACCTCCTCAGTACCTTTGGATGGTTTTAGCCTGGACTAGGCACCTCTCTAGGGCTGCTGGAAGCCCAGGATGGACACAACGCAGCAGCTGTGTCTGCCTTGGAGTTGCAATCAAAGAAGTGATGCAGAGGGGAAAGGGACAAATCCAGCACCTCATACGTGTCTGCTGAAATTCTGCAGACCGCAGGGAGCAGCAGAAACAAATTTGGTTATATTCGAGGGCAACTTCTCCTACGGGTGGGAATCATCGAGTTGGGTCTGAGGTGACTGGGGGAGTTTATTTCACATGGAAAACAGACGTTGATTCTTTTCAGTTACTTCCTCTTAACAACGCGGGAGTTTCATTGACGGGGAAGAGCCGGGACCAATTCCCGAAGCGCCCGAGGATGGCTCTGGTGCCGTGCTGACACCTGCTGTCAGCCCTGCCGCGGGAGCCCCGGCACCGCCAAGCCCAGCATACCGAGTTTAGCTGGGAAGACTCGTGCCGGTTCTGGGAGGGTTTTCACGGAAAGGGCCCCGACGGAAACGGGGGAAAATGCGTGGCAGCCGAGCAGTGAGGCTTGGAGGTGAAAAGACACGGGACAAATCTTGCAGGTAGAGGTAACCATTTTCACAGAATCACAGACTGGTTTGGTTTGGAAAGGACCTTAAAAATGATCTCGTTTCACCCCCCTGCCACGGGCAGGGACACTTTCCACTATCCCAGGTTTCTCCAAGCCCCGTCCAGCCTGGCCTTGGACACTTCCAGGGATGGGGCAGCTACAGCTTCTCAGGGCAGCCTGTGCCAGGGCCTCACCACCCTCACAGTAAAGATTTTTTTCCTAATATCTAATCTAAATCTACACTCTTTCAGTCTGAATCCATTCCCCCTTACCTGTCACTACATGTATTTATAAACAGTCCTTCTCTGTCTTTCCTGTAAATTCCCTTCAGGCCCTGGAAGAGGCAATTAGGTCATCCCGAAGCTTTCTTATCTCCAGGCTGAACAATCCCAATTCTCTCAGTATTTACTCATATTAGAGGCGCTCCATCCCTCTGATCAACTTGGTGACCCTCTTTGTCACCAGCCCAGCGAGCTTCCAGGGATGAAGAACCGTGATGCCGCTGTCACAGCCCGGGTCCCCTTCCCCCGCGGGTCTCTTCCCGGCAGGGAGCTCCGAGGAGTTCGTTAAGGAGTTCAAGTTGTCGAGTGCTGAGCAGGAGCTCGTGGAGGGACAACACGCCCGTCACAGAACAGCCCTTGAAGGGGCTGCGGCCCCGACCGCCACCGCCATGCTAAGGCCGCCATACTAGGCGGCCGGGCAGAGACGGTGCCTCATACAAATCTGTCCCCCATCACAGCGCGGGTGCCTCGGTGCCACACTTCAACCTGCCCCGCCCCGGGCGCAGTTCGGGCGTGCCGTGACGCAAGACGCCGGAAGTGAGCGGGAGGTGACGGGGCGGGGCCGCCTCCTGTGCCTCAGCAAAACCCTTCCGGGTGGGGGTAGCCCTGGCGGGCGGGTCCCGCGGCTGAGGCGGCGATGGCGGGAGCGTGGCGGTGAAGAAACGCAGCGGGGCTGGGGCCGCGCCAGGCACTGACGGGGCTCTCGCTCCCCCCAGAACGGCGCGGGAGCAGCGTGGCCTTGCCTTTCTCCTGAGGCGGGCCGGGGCTATGCGAGGGCCGCGGTGCCGCCTGCCCTAGGCCCGGGCCCGGCGGGAAGCGGCGAGCGGGGCCCGATGCGGGAGTACAAGGTGGTAGTGCTGGGCAGCGGGGGGGTGGGGAAGTCCGCCCTGACGGTGCAGTTCGTCACCGGCACCTTCATCGAGAAATATGACCCCACCATCGAGGATTTCTACCGCAAGGAGATCGAGGTGGACTCGTCCCCCTCGGTGTTGGAGATCCTGGACACGGCGGGCACCGAGCAGTTCGCCTCCATGCGCGACCTCTACATCAAGAACGGGCAGGGATTCATCCTCGTCTACAGCCTGGTCAACCAGCAGTCCTTCCAGGTAACCTCGACCGGTGTCCCGTCCTCGGAGGTAGCCGTCCCTGCCCTGGGGAAGGCTCTGGGCCGAGGAGGAAGTTTCAGGGGTAGCCACGTGTGCGTAGAAGCTCTTTATCTTCGAAGGGCCAAAAGTGTAAATGCCCAGCTTGAAAGCGCATTTGCCAGCTCTGCTTCCTGATGGAAAACTGCTTGCTTTGCAAGTACTTATCAGGGTGCCACCATTGTTAAATCCCACGCAGTGCTGGAGAACAATGACGAGCTCCTACTTCCCCAACAGAAATCTCTTGGCAACCCCCTTTTGTGAAGAAATCACTCGATATTAAAATCAAGACCTCCCCTTCCAACCCCCTCTCCTTCCTAAAAGGCGTGTTTCTGCAGTTGCTCTTGAAGTGAGTCTCATTGTTCTACAGTTGTGACTTGTTAGGTGAGCTGTTATTTTCCGCTCCTTCCCCCCAGAATATATTCCTGTCCAGCATGAGCTCGATGCTCTCACAGCGTAGGTGGAGTACTGGAGAGGAGAACCAGTTGTATGCAATAATCAGTGGATCTGGATTTGATTTCTACTATTAAAACTCTCCAAAAAAAGGAAATATCTCAGCCAGTAACTGGTCTAAGCTGCCTGTAGAAACGGGGCTTTGTTTTTGGCCAGTGAGTTTAGCAGCACTCTGTGCAGTGCAGGGATTTGCAACTCCTGCCTTGGCTTGGGCTGCTGAGCTGGGTGTGTTCCAGCTGCTTGGCAAAGACCTTGCACACCCCCACTGTTTGCTTCTGCTGAAGGCTAAACCTTATCGTAGGAGAGGCCTCAGAACAGCCCTGTGCAAGCTGAAGACATGCTTATCTCTGGAAAACAGCAGGAGTGACATTGGGATGCTTCTGCTCTCATTTCCACTGATTTTTGGGTTCCAGTGAGCCAGCATTATTTGAGGAATGGATGTACAATAATCCACCTTGTTAATATTTAATTATTCCTGATTGCCTGTAGTGTGTTTGCTCTAAAAGCTGTAGGTGTAAACCACTCTGCAGTTCTTTACACAGTGGTAACTTCAAACGCTGGGGTTGCTTTGTCTCAGAACTATGCAAGAATTTGTAGTACTGATAATAACTTAAAACACTCAGGGGGCAGAGGAGGCTGACTCAGACTTTTCAAGTGTAAACTCCCCTTGTTGGGCTCAGACTTGAACAAATGAGTCTCAAGATAATAAAATCTCTTTATAGCGTCTAATTTGGTTACTTATATGTGATTAAATGTGTTCACAATGAATTATTCTAAGCATTCCAGGACTGAAAGGCTTTATTTAAATTGATGGCTTTCTCAAGCTGTAAACTAAGCACAGACTTCCTAAATGGTTGTGTAATGGCATGCCCCTGCTAGGGTTACAGGTCCTTAGACTTGAGGCAACTTCTTCAGAAAACTGCAGCCAGCCTTCAGAGCAGCAGTACTGTGTCCTTCTCTGGCTGAACCGTGTCTGAGAACATAGCAGTCACTTTCTGTTTGTATATGCACATAAATTCTGTAAAATGTGCATGCATTTATATAAAAGAAAAAGTAATTTAGTGATAGGTAGTAGATTTTCTCTGAATTCTAGATCTGCAAGACTATGAGTTTAAGAAGTCTTCTGATGTATTTTTAATGTTCAGTTGCACATGACAGTTATTAAAATGTGTTTCTGTAGTGGTTCTATAGCAATTTCATGTGATTCCTTACATGTACTAACCAGCTGGATTGTTTGGTCAGGACATCAAGCCAATGAGGGACCAGATTGTCCGGGTGAAGAGATACGAGAAAGTTCCTCTGATCCTAGTGGGGAATAAAGTGGATCTGGAGTCGGAGAGGGAGGTCTTATCTGCAGAAGGCAGAGCCCTGGCTCAGGAGTGGGGCTGTCCCTTCATGGAGACGTCAGCCAAGAGCAAAACAATGGTGGATGAACTGTTTGCTGAGATCGTCAGGCAAATGAACTATGCCTCCCTGCCTGAAAAACAAGATCAGTGTTGTACAACTTGCATCGTCCAGTGAGAGAAATTAAGAAGAACCTCAACCACGGCCATACAGAGCAGGTTGGTGGAACAGTCATAACTCACTGAGGTTCTCAAACACGATGTTTAAATATGAGATAAAGGGACATGGAGTCTGAAATGAGGCAGTCTAACCCGGAGGCAGCCTTCCTCCAAAAGAGATGAGAGTTTGTGCACATGATTGAGTCAAATGGACTTCTTTTGTTACCTCAGTAAAATCAGTCAGGGAATGCTGCATTTGTTTGCAGTAATTTTACAATGACATGAAGTGAATGATCTCATCTGCACCTATTGACTGTCAGTGCTGTATTTGATGCTACATTATTCTGAATAATGCTTTGTGATGTTGCAGTGGGCTTATTCCCACCCTGAATGGTGAGAAGTGGCTTGCAGCCCACATGTAATAGGACATTCACAAAGTGCTCTTCGTCTCAAATCTCCAGAGCAGAGAACACACTGTAAAATGGCTTCCCAATGCATGACCCAGTGACTCATAGGAGATGTGATGAGAGTGCAGCATTCAGAGGGCCCTCTGTAAAGCTTCCCCTGTGTCAGGTGTTGCTTGGATTTTTATTATTTTCCTCCAGGACAACTGCCTTTGGCCTTTCACACGTGGTGGTCTTTTTTGGCACCTTTTTCACCTGACTGTGAACGAGTCTGTTCCTCCCCAGTGTGCACTCCCGTGAGGAGGTTCTGGACCCCCCCCACACTCTTGTTTCCCCTGTAGCCGTTGCGGGTCTTGTTTCACCACTGGCTTGAATCCATGTTACTGCAAAGCACCACTGGTGTGCTCTGTGTGCAGCCAGCTGGTCCCTCAGACCTACAGTTGTCTGTTGGACCTGTCTTCGCAAACAACTTGTCATGATCTCCAAGAGGAAGTGCAGGAATGCAGGAGGACGTGGAAATTTAGGGGAAGAAACTGCCCCTCCTGAAAGGTGCACTACTTGAGGCTCAGACTCCCACTGCCATGTCAGTAACTTGCTTAACTCAAAAGAGCTTTTTGTGTCTGAGTGACAAGAAGGAAAATAGGTTATTACTGGAAGCTCTGGACCATGTATCCTCTTTAATCTTTAGTGCAAGGTCAGAGTGTGAAGTCTCAAAGCTTGTCTTTGAGATTATCAAGTGCTTTGTAAATATAAAATTTAGGTGCTCACAGCCCTAGCACTAGAGATAATACATGCTAGAGATAATACATGATGTTTTTATCTCCAGTCCTGTGAAATTAGGAAGGGCTGCTGTCACTGTGTAAGAGGTGTGTGTAAGTTTGAGATTTATATGTTGAAAGGTGAGCAAACTTGTTTTGGAGCAGAGAAAAATACAAACACAAAAGTCTTTTATTGTACATTAATCACACGTGCAGAGTCTTTAGAGTTCTAAGAAGAAATTAATCTACGAAGTTACTGCCTTTTTTTTTAAAGTTGAGTTCTGCAGGGGTAATATCCTGAATTGTGTATAGTAATGCAGTGTTGCAGCTATTTCTAAGGCAGCTTCACAGACAACATTATGTGGACTAGAAGTATCGTGCCGAAGGATATGGCAATCCCCTGTGTTACTAATGGTTCATCTTCCTAAACTCCGACAAAATCAGGCCTTTCATCCTTGAAATCCTTAGTTCTGGAGTTGATTTATTCTAAGGGAGGCTTTGTAACCTCTCTGCTTGTGGATTTAGCACTAAGTAGCACATTTAATCTTAAAGGTGAAATTGAAGTAGGTGCAGGGCCACATGTTATTCCTTTGAGCGATAACTTATGCGTAGATTTGGTGGGTTTCCTAAACATATTCTTGCTTCAGAATAAACATCTATATTCTTATGTCTTTGTGAGCTCTTGAGACAGGATCCTGAGCTTTTGTGATATAGATTCCCTCTCCTTCCTTCTGCCTGGCTTAGACAATCACCCCAAGCCTTGAGCAGCAAACTGCTTCTTTGCTTCTGGGGAATGCTCTCTCTGCCCAGTATAGTCTCATCACCTGTGCCAAACAAGTCATTCCTTCCTGAACCATTTCCTATTCAGTCTAGTTCTCACCATGTCTGTAACTTTTATTACTCATTCTGGCTTTTCACAGTCTTCATGCTCTGTATATTTCACTTCAGCCTAACACTTTTGGGGTATTTTCCTCTTCCTGGCTCCCATTCTATCCTTGTTCTTTGATTGAGTAGATGTAGGATCTCATTAACTTTTATCATATGCCTTTGCTGCTTGATAATTTCTGTCTGATGTGCTCTGGTAGAAGAGATGCTGATGGTGTCTTGTGATAGTTCTAATCAGCTTTGTAATCCTGCTTATCTGTGATCCAGGAAACAATTGCTGCTTGTGAAACCCCTGCTTTAGGAGTGACCCCTCCTGGGTGAATTGAAACTGAGGAAGTAGAACCAGATGTCTGAAAATCTGTGTGTAGGAAATGGGCTTGAACTACAGCTGTGTCCTGGGATAATCATCATCATCTCTGTGTTCTATAACCTGGGTGTGTCCAGGAGGAGTCTTAGGTGTGTCAGTTCACAGTACTCTGAATGCAGGAACAAAACTTTCTGTCCCTGCACGTCTGGTGCAGAAACCCACAGGAGGGGTGGGGGTGGATTTTTTGCTGGGACGGACTTTGCCTGATGCTGTTCCAGTGTCAGTTTTAACTCACAGGTACCACTTAACCTCATTTTGGTGCTGATACCTCAGCCTGTCTGTCAGCTATGACGTGTAGGTTCTTTCATGACATTTTTGAGAAACATTTGCTAAACTGCTGTTCCAGTCAGCTGCCTTGGGTGAAATGAAGGATGGAACGTAACTGCATAGTCAGGATAACCCGTAGTTCCTTTTAAAAATGTGTGTTGTTCTCACATCCTGTTTCCCACCTCCCCTTTCCTGTTTCTGCAGTGGTCTTCTGTCGTTTTGTTCTTGCATTCAGAGATAGGAGAGTTCCAGGATCTGCTTTGTGTTCCTTCCTCCAGTATTTCTCTTGAATTTTCAGTATGACACTGTTTTGTATTTTGAATCTTCTTTAAAATATGGTACCTGGTATAGTGCTCATGCACTAAAGTCTTTCTGATACTAATAGGATTGGTAACACCTTAATGTTGGGATGAAAGACTGATGCTGATTAGTGATTTCTGTCCCCTGTGTTCATGAGTAACTGGTATTAGCAAGGTTGAAGGAAGAGTATTCCTCTCTAGGAATAAAAACTGAAAGTGTACTCTCTTCTGGTCTAGGTGGCTGCGCAACACAGACGTATTTATTGTACTATGTTGTCTAACTTCCCCTTCTCTTCTGCCTGCTCACAGAAGAGACCAGAGAGTGCTATAAAATATCACAGGCAAATGAAGCCAGATAAGGTACCATATAGTGTTAATTGTAGTAACTAAACACATCTGTTTTGATTTGAAAGACAGGTGTCTACTAAGGAAGGCAGGAGCCTCCCTTGGAATGGAAAATCTAATCCCCTTCTCTCCAAATTAAAATTTTGAAACTAAGGTGCTTTCAGGCAAAGATATGAGGAATAGGAATAACAGTTCTTTACGTATGTATGTATGTATGTACGTATGTATGTATGTATAACAAGACAAACAAAACACCAATAACTGCGGCAGTAACAACGAACAGGACCAGCCCCAGCGCAGCCTCTCTCGGCTGTCAGGCCCCTTCCCCGTCGGTGCAGTTCCGGTCACAGCCAGCAGGGGCGCTGGCGGCTCCCGGCTGGGCAGGGTGGGTGCGATGGGTCCCCCACGCCTGCAGGGGGCGCTGTGGCGCGAGCCCGGGGAGCACGCGGTAATGGCGGCTGGGCCGAGCCGGGCAGGGATGGGAGAAAGGCTTCACAAACCCCCTGGGCGGCTGATCCTGGTGCTTCAGCAGGATCCCCCGGGAACAGCAGGCTGGAGCAGCAGGGATGAACACAAAATCCCAGGTGGTAGACAAGATGCACCAAACTCCGGAGCTGCAGCGGGAAACTCCAGGACATCTGGGCAGGCAGGGGGTGCGGTGCTAGCGGCGCTACAGTGCAGCGAAGCCTCAAAGCAGCAGCAAAGGAACGGGGCGGGGGGTAGCAGTGCAGCTGCCTCCTGGCAGAGCAAGGAAAGGCGGACTTAGGGTCCCGGGGCCCGAGCACCTGAGCAGATGGTGAAAAGGGACCTTCCTTTAGTGAGCTAAGGTGTCAAACAGGGCCCCAGTACAAACGGCCACTCCAGCGAGCAAGTTCCACTCACGGCAGAAGGCAAGGCAGCAGAAAGCAGGACCCTGCAGCGATGGTGAGTTCTTCCCACAGCAACTGTAGCCTCTTTGTCCCCTCTGAACTCCGGGAGAACAAGGAGCGCTAGGCACTGTACCCAACTCCTTTTCCCAGTTCAAATCCTGCAGCATCTCTGCCCCCACCTGAGAAAAAAACCCAAGACAAAGAGGACAGCTGGACTTGCTCCCCCTGTGGCCAAGTGTTTTGTCTCTCTTAAGCACCCAGCAATTATCCCTTAGCATGGGGAAAAAATTCTTTAAGAGGAAAAGAAAGGAACATTAAAAAAAAAACCCTCCTAAAAGCCCAACAACAACTTAGATGGAAAGATGACAAATCTGAATTGGGAGGTCCCTAACCTGCAAACACAAGATTGTTAAAGGGCATGTGGAGAAAAACACCATTACTTCTTTTTTCTGTTCTTACTATTCCCAGCAATTCTTTGCTGACCACATTATTGAATGCTGGGTTTAGATGAAGTTTTTTGGGTGGATCTAACTCTGGCAGGATGAGGAGGTGCACTGTAAATGGTGCCTCTTCTGTGCTCTAAGCAAAGATAAAACATCTATTAAGCAGGTCTAATCCATCCCCATTAGAAGCTAAATGTTGGTTCACTGCTTTTGACAGTACAGGGACCCTTTCTGTCTAAAACTTGTGGACCAGCAACAGTGTGTGGGGTGGGAGTGATCTCACCAGACTGGGAGAGAATTGCTGTTAGTTGGAAAACATACAAACAAGCAAGAAAAACTTGGCTATTGGCTCCTGTCAGGCCGGAGTGCTGCTCCTGAATGTTGGGGTTTGCCAGTTGTTAGGCAAGAAGGGGAACCCTGGCTATGTCAGAGCATTCTGTCATGACAAACTGTTAACTGAGAGCAAATCAACAGCTGAAAAGAAATGGTGCAGTAGGAAACATAAGGTTCTGAGTCATTTGGAGAAATCACTTCCAGAGTTGAGAAGGCTCCTCAAAATCCCTGAAATGCCATGGATCAAGCTAGAGTGAAGTACATGCATGTGCACATGACAGGTTTCTACAGACTTTGAGCTTCGCTTGAGACTTTTAGGATATCTCTGCAGATAAATCCTGGGAGCTACAAGCAAGTTATATGAAATAGAAAGATGTTTTGGTCACATTGGTAACGTGTTGGTGTGCTTGATTGAGGATGGTGGTGTACAGCTCTGTTCGTGCTGAGGCTGTATGAATGCTAAGGGGCTTTTTTAGGAGTCATTTAGAGGATCTGCTGAGAAGTCAGATGTCAAAACTGAGTTAGTTGGCTCATCTGCCTCTTCCCAGAACTTGTGCTAAAGGCCATTGCTGTATGTTACTTGGTGTTACACATACACTGGGTCCTGCATTGGTGCATCTGTATAAGAGAACTTAAATTTTTAAGATCTTTTGAAGATCTTTAGATGCAATTTCGTATCCCACAGCAGTAGCTGTTACAAAGTTAATAGAAGTAGGTTGTGATCTGCTTGCCTCTTGTATTACCAGAGTTAGTGGAGAAGCTGGGAATGCTGCTGTGGAAAACAGTGCTTTGGAGCTCAGGATGGAAAACTGGCTGTTCCAGGCAGGGGAGGAGCCATGTTCGCTTTGGATGTGTATTGAATTTGGCTTTCATTCTTTTTTTGTTTGTTTGTTTTGTTTTGTTTAAATTGCAGATAAAACTCAGAGGAAACTTGCACAAATGCTGCTTTGGAGAACTTTCAGCCCAGATTGCAGAGCTGAGCCTTGGTAAACCTGTTTCTATCACAGCACATTGCCATACTTCTAAGTGAATAAGGTTGGTGGCCTCCAGGATCCACACACCTTAATCAGAATGCTTAGCATGTTTACCATAAGTTTTAAAATCTGTTCTTTATCTATCAGTCCTTTTATAGCTTTCTAGGTTCATATAATGGCTATTATGCAAGAGTTCATTTTTAATATTTTAATTGATTTCTTTAATCAATTTCTGAACTTGTATTTATTAAATACTTAAACTCAGTATTACCTACTCAATGCCTTTTAAAATAAGAGAGTTTTAATGGAGAATAAATTGAGCCTTAAACAAATGGTTACTTCTGTATATTACCTCGCATCAGTGCTTATTTCTATTTGCAAGGTTTTCTCTACAATGTAGTTGGTCATTCTTTGAGACTTTTTGTTTACGTGTAACAGTGTCATTAAAAGATACTGAAGGCACCTCTGTTGTATGGATGTAGTATTCCTTTTCTTGGCAAATGCAGCTGTGACAATGTGTTTGTAACTAGTCCAATTTGACAGTAGGGATTACTTGGAATGGGATATAAAGTCTCCAGCTGATGTTTCTTGCAATCTTGGGTTTCTTAATCAAAAATGACAATTGTAGCATTGAAAAATGGCAGCATACTTTTCCTTCTACTGAGTTTCTAAACTTGCTTGTTTACAAATAGCTTCTCTATGCCTTTGAAAAG
This sequence comes from Platysteira castanea, assembly GCA_013397175.1. Classification (NCBI taxonomy): domain Eukaryota; kingdom Metazoa; phylum Chordata; class Aves; order Passeriformes; genus Platysteira; species Platysteira castanea. The sequence goes on from VYXC01005344.1 coordinate 149,382, forward strand.
GGATAATGTATCCTTCAAAATGGGCTCTGTGCGTACTCTGTCAGCTCAGCTTTGCCTGGCACAGTAAGAGACATCTAGTAGACCTCTGCACATGAAAATCTAATGCAAATAAGATCACTTTACATTTTATTCTAATATTTGTCTTTCTGAATAATATTTTAAAGCAATATTTGTTAAATTTTTCTTGCACTGTCACAGATTGCTTTTTAGTTTGCTTTTTTTCCCCAGTGAACAAGGTTAATATTAGAGACAAGTTGATATAGCAAGGGGGAAAGCACCAGGTTTCAGTGATACTAACTGCAAGCGTGCTTTAAACAGCCGTTGCCTTCCTTATTGTTTACCTGATCAACATTTTCTCTGAATACTTGAAAATTTTAACAATAACACAGGTATAAAGAGCAGAATGAAAATGTACAAAGAACAGATGAAATCTTTTTGTTCACTTCTATTAACGTGTTGCATACATGAGAGCTTTTTCTAGCAGTGGTTTAAAATGTGTAATTTTTTTTGCAGAAATTTAATAACTGCAGCTCACCTACTGCACCAAAGTTCTAGGTTTTTAGGAGCCCAGCTTTAGTCATTTGAACATGCTTCTAGAAATGTACATTCTTTCCCTGTAATAGCTAAATACCTATGAGAAAAGCTCCAGTAAAAGCAGTGATGGATATATGAGGTTAAGCAGTTGAAAACTCATGAATTGTATTGTGGATGATGGCATTTAAAACAATAAAAGATCACCGGTACAGTATCTCAATATTAATGTGTTTTATTGGTAATAATGCAGGCTGACTTTACAATATTAGCAGAAATAAATATTCTGTGTCTACATTCAGTGTTGAATTTGAATCCTGAAAAGAAGAGGACACCAGGATTTCTGCCTGGTTATTGAAACACCTGATTTTTTTTCTGTGGGGTTACTTGAATTTTTTTTTCCTGTTTGTACAGACTTTATAAACAGGCTGAGGCTAATACTTAGGTTTGCACTTTAATAGCAGAATTAAACCAAACCTTGTATTCAAAGTAGATTTTTTTTTTTAAGTGATGGTTGTTGATCTTTTTTGTAGGTTGTAAGGAAGTAACAGGATATGAAAGTAATTCATAAAGATTCTAGTTTTCCTTTGTATAAGAAGGAAAAAGTTGGTTGATACGGATAGGTTCATTCGTATGGGTAGTTTTCAAAGCAGTGTTTGTTTTCACTGACCTCAGCGAGAAAACAAAAAACAAACAAACAAAAAACCCCACAAAAACCACACCAAAACAAAAAACCCAAAACAACAACAAAAAACCAAACAAAAAACAAAAACAACAACCAAAAAAACAAACCTTAAACTTGAACTAGCTTAGAGTGACAGGACTGGGAAAATGGGAGATGGTTTCATCAGCACACTTTGGGGGGAAAAAGGGACCAAAAGTTTATTTAGGCTTCCTTAATAGTTTGCATGTGAAGTTGCTTATTAGAATAAGAGGCTAATAATAAATGCAATATGTATTGTCTTTATTATGACATCTGTTTAGGAGTTGTTCAAATCACTGCAGTAGGGCTCTACAAATAAAAATGTAACCTAACATCTTGTATCTAATGTACTGTATCTTTATCAGTGATAGGTGAAATCCGGAATAACAAGTGCAAAAATGGAACAATTACCTATAATGCTTTGTAAAAAGTTTTTTCCAGTAGAATTCATTCTTGTCATTTTGTAAGACAACCCTACAGTCCACCTGTTTGTAACTTTTTTAATAAAATAGATACCTGTATTACCAAACGGGGGTGAGTAGTCTGTGTTCAGTTTCTTCTGGAGTGGGCTGAACTGACAACCTGTTGCTGCTTTTTGTTTTGCGGGTTGTTTTTGAGGTCCTGGTTATTCCAAATGCCGTAACCACATCTGAATTGTCTTGAGTGAATCATGGTGTGGGGGAACAGGGTGTACAGCTGTGCCCCAGCCGGGTGTACAGCTAACGGTCTTGGGTGCTCTGAGGAGAGAGAAGGGGGAGCAAGAGCTGTGCATCATCTTCCTGTACAAAGCAGGCACTCCCTGAGCTGGAGGCCAGTTCAGAGCAGCCTCCTCACAGGCCAGTGTGATGGAGCTTTGTTCAAAAGAAATCTCTTTGTTTGTCTTGTGCGAGTCTTTAATGTTCTTGTTTTCATACAGGCTTTGTATGTGTGAAGATGGCTGCAAGTCCTGACATCAGCTTGCAGTGTCTGTAGCTGCCCTCCACTGAGAGTTGACATCTTTCCACCACCCTGGTGGAGTGAGTGCTCCTGGAGCTCTGCCACAGGAGAGGCACAAGATATTTCCAGAAAATCAAAGTGCCCAAAGCCATTTGATAACAATTATCTTAAATGTTCAGCAAAAGCCCTGAATTTGCCAAGTCAGTGATTGTCATCTTGGCCCTGTAACAAAAAGTGCATCTTCCTAAGGACCTACAGTCTTTTAGCACTCACTTTTAGTACTGTGTTTTGTAACTAAAGCTGTGCATTAATGTAAAATGTGATTTCAAGTTGAGAAAAACTTGATACCTTGGTACCTTCAGTCATCAGAAATGTGTCAATGGGCAAAACCACATAGCCTGCTCACCACCCCTCCTCCAGCTGAGACAGTGTTAGCCTTATCTTGTAGGTATCTGTGCTGTTTCTTCTTTCTGCTCACACTTCCTTTGCTGAAGTAGAGAAGTAGTTTCCATCTTGAGAGGAAAATGATAGAGAAAGAGCAGAGTGCTCCTCTAAGTGATTTTGGGTGAAATGTCTTCTTCCCTAACTTAGCTGAGCGGTGAGGATGAAGCATGCCCTGTTTTCATTAGTGCCACTGAGGGTGGGAGCTGACACTTTAGGACAGTCTGCTTTGAGATGTAACTATTGAGTTCATTGCTGTCTGAGTCTGATTTCTCATGTGCTTTAAAAGAAGTCAAAATGCAGTAATAAAAATCTCAACTCCTTATGGCACTCAGTGTAACTACAGAAGCTGCTTCCTGTTTCGACTTGGAGGTTGGGAAGTGATGCAAGTACAGCTGTTAAGCCCCTGTGACTTACACCACTGTTTCCAGGTGACAGTGTAATACAGACTGGGTTGGGGAGTTTAAGGAAGGACGTAAGATTCATTTTTAAGGCTATTATCTTTCAAAAGTCTTGGTGCTGAGAGTAAACTCAGTAGCTGCTGCACATACTTGGGTAGCATCCTTTGTTAAATAGGTGTGGAAATGTCATGTTGCTTTGTCTGGTTTTGGGGCTGTTTATGTAGTGTTTCATGGCAGCTTTGTCTTTGATGTACCAGTTGTTGCTATACAGGTGCCTGTAAATATCCCAGTGTCCTGCTTCCCCTGTGCAGCCAGAGGACAAGGATGTCCCCTCAGAGCCAAGAGCAGGAGCCAACTGTAGCACAGGTGAGAGGCCTGTCCCCACCCTGCTCCCCCACCCAGCACGGGTGACACGTAGCTGTGTCACTGCCCAGGGCAGAGCTGGGCCCTGCAGCCCGGCTGGGTGTGCTGGGGTACAACCCACAGCCACACAAACCCCACAGTGGGGACAAGAGAGACTCTGCCAGAGTGGAGAGTGAACTGCCGGCCACACCTCGTATGGAGCTGCACGCTGGCATCTGCCACAGGAGGCTGGGCTGGCATTACAGTGTGAAAGTAGGTGGAAGTGTTTAGTCTCAATTAAAATGACATACGGGTTCCAAAGCAATACGTGTTGACCTGTGTGAGTTCTGTGCTGGAAAGCCAGCAGCCCGGGTTGCTGGATTTGCCAGTAGTCGCTGGGGTTGGGTGAGTCATCACTCGCTCGCTGGCTGGAGGAAGTGCGAACAGCTCCCGGAGCTGCGGGCAGGCTCTGTCAGGAGATGACGTTGCCCAATATTCTGCGCTCTGAAAGTGAAATAATGTGGGATTCGGGTTTTTTACGTAGCCAGTTTTATCTCTGCCTGGTCAATACAGTTGCGAGTAGCAGAGAAGAAGGACTCTGAGCTGGAAATCAGCACAGCGTTAAATTCAGAAGTGAATGTCCCACTGGTAGTAGTTTGTTGGTGCTGCTGAGGGCAGCATTGATCTTGGCTGGCAGTGACAGTGCTGATCGCAGGATTGTAAGGGATGAAACTTGTTCTCTGTGGAAACAATGTATTTAGTACAAAATCAATTTACTTGCCTTTGGTGCTCTCCTTCAAAGCTGAGGTTTTCTTCAAGTCCCTCCAAAAGGTCTGGAGCAATAACTGCAATAATTGATGGGAAAGAGTCTGTCATGTTGCTGGAACCTGTAAAATATTCACTCATAGGAGAGACTTTGCTGTTTGTTTGGTTTGTGGTGTGTCTGTGCTCCTTGGTGTTCTGCTGGCTCAGTCTGAGTGTGCTGTGACAGCTCGCTAGTAGTGCCTTACTTCCTCCTAAGCATATTTCTAGTGATTAGGCTTGCTTGGGATTTGAGACTCCATCAGACTGCCAGTGACCTCAATCGTTCTTGCCTGGGAAGAAAAATTGTAATTGTAGCACTTCCCTCCTGGGGGCATATGGGGAAGGGTGTGTTAGAGATGTGGAGATGCTTGGACTTGCTTGGAATCAGATGCACCAGCATTGTAGAATAATTTTGAAATTGGACTTCTTGCATGTAAATAAATAAGTGGACTAGAACTTAAATAACAAAGTTGAAAAATTCTCAGACTCATGAAAAGGATTAGTATTTCATACATTTGTGAAACTTCAGTGTAACTTGGTCAGTCTTAAGACTCATGCTTCTGCTAAAAGGTTTAATTGATTATGACTGCAACTCAGTAAAACAAACACTCAGCTTTCTGGGAAATTTCTGTCTCTTCCAGAAACAAGAAATTGTTTCTTTTTTCCTGCCACTAGGCTGACTAGTTCATAGTTTTATGTCCTTAGAAGATCTACCTTGACATTAGGTTTAAATTATTTGGTCAGCCCAGAAAAGAGAAAACACACTTGCTGTCTGTGACATTCCTTAAGGACTATTTGTCTTTTGGGGAACTGGCAGATAGGATGATCAATCATCAGCTTGAGATTCATCCTACTGCTGGGATAGATCTTAGACCCTTTTTCTTCAAATTAATAATTATTGCGTAATCACCAACAGCCTGGCTTCTGTGGGAAAACAAGAAGAAATTAACTGAATTTTCAGCAAAGCTGGTTTATGTTGGAGAAGAGAGAAAGCTGCTCACAGAGCACAAGTAAGTGCTGGAGCAAGTTGCAGCTATGTGGGGTTGTGAAGGATTTTCAAAGATGATATTGGATAACCACTGCTGGAGGAAGGAGTGTGTGAGGCGTGTGTAGCTCCTGCCTCCGTGTGTTGGGTCGTCACACAGGATCTCTAAAGTCCCTTGCAGCGCCATGTCTCTGTGACCACAGTCACATTTCTGATCCTGTCGTTATTCTGTATTCGTTGTTCCAGGAATTAGCACAGCCTTGCCAAATGCTCTAGGTCTAATCTCAGTAATACAGACGTTTTAATAGGGTAGAAGAAAGACTTCAGCTGCAGGGCCTGCTCAGTGTCAGGCTGCGGTTAGAAGTGCTTGGGTGTCCAGCTGCATTCCTTTCCTTTCAGCTGTCTGTCCTGTGAAGTAGTTGTCAGCACAGGGTCTCAGGCCGTCCGAATGGCTCCATCATGGGGCCCAGTTTAATAATCTAGAAAGGTTTTGTGAATGTACCCCTGAGACCTTGGGACAGTCATAATGTAAGAATGTTTCCTGGTTTTGGAAATATGTCTGTCTTGTAGCTGCCACCACCTGCCAGAAGGCCCTGGAAGAAGAGCCATGAAGTGGGGATCACCTTTGATCACTACAAAAGTACCAAGCTCCCAGCTTCAGGTGGATACTGCTCTGTTGTCCTCCACTGCCTGCTGTGAAGAGTGACTTTAACACACCTTTCCCTCTGCTGTGAGCTGTGTTCTTGGAATTTGGTGCACCCTGGTAGGACTGAAGTGTGATAAGAGTATTTTGAGGAAGAACAAAAGGACAAAAAGGAGTGGGGCTACCTGGGAGGGAAGTGTTAATCACTTCCCTCCCAGGAACTGGGATCAAGATCCACTAAAACTCAGGATCAAGATCCATATGGTGGAATGGGTCTGATCCATTGGCCTGCAGGTACCAGGAGAACATGTGTGTTTCTTTGTCTAGATGTAATCAAGGCTTACTCAACCAGAGTTATTTGTCTTGAGCCAAGAGGGAAACCACATCTGTCATGAAAATAAGCAGTATAGTTCCTTAGAACTCTATCCTTTCCACTAGGATTCAGCCCCTTTACCTGGTATTGCAGACTCAATTTGGTAACTTCCTCAGACAAAGCCGCTGGCTGTAGGATCCTTCCTAGTTCTCAGCCAGTGACCCAGTAAAAACATATGTGAAAAATAAAGGACAGCAAAAAATAAAAGTACCAGCCAAGTGCTGTGCACTGCTACACAGGTGTGGTGAGGTGCATCTCCCCAGCTGGAAATCATTGAATGCTGGGCTATGCCCAGCTCCTTGGAGGTATCAGTGCTCCTTTGATTTAATACATTTACGAGGGCTTTCTCTTGCTACGTAAATTGCCTTCTCATGTCTTTGAAGTGATCTGTTTGAATAAAACATCACAGAGTGGTTTTTATACAGCTGTGCCAACAAGAGAGTGCAACTGGCACATCAGAAATGAGGTAAAGTGGCCTGGATATCACTAGAGTTAGGGTGGTATTTAGTTTCTTGTACAGCTTGTACTGTCATTTGTATTTGCTTGCAGCAAGCTGCCTTCTGCAGTCCTGGTAATAGTTTTTACATAGCATGTAAAATCTGAAAAAGGAGGAAAAGTCAGCAATGCCCATGGATGCACGCTGGAATGTGTGATTGCTGGACTGACCTGCTCATCCCTGCACACCGAGTCCTCTCCTGTGTTTGTTGTGGGGCACCACCAACACCACGAGAGGGAGCGTGGAAGCAACGAGTGGTTTGTCCTGGGATGGTCCGGCTCAGAGTGTGGCGGTGCTCCGGCCCTTGGGAGTCAAACACGGCGTGGCACAGGTTGAAAACAGAACAGAAATAGAAATAAATGTATATTTCAGGGCTTTGGGACTTCAAAGGGTTGCACTTAGGCTTAATTTGTCTCAGGTGTCTGGAATTGCAGTTGTGCTTGGAGTCTAGTGCATAATTGAGGTTATTTCAGATTTCCTACTCTGTTATTGCAGGTAGGTAAGAAGACTCACTTACCTTAGCTGCTGAAGCTGAAATAAGAATATAGTCACAATAATAAGATTTTCTTTTATTCTATGATTTCTTGAGCATGAGATTATGCTCTAATTTTGCCTTGGGTAGGACTGGGGCAAACTGGAGAGGAAGATGCTGCTGCATAATGTCACCTTTTGATATCAAAACACTGCTCAGAGAAGTCTTGTCCTGTAGTTGGATGCTAATGGATGAACCCCACCGAAACACAAAATAAAAAATACAATTATTTCCATTTTCCCAGTGATTACTTATGAATAATGAGTTTCAGCACGGTGATATCAGATTATTTAGCTGATGGTTGGAAAGCAAAATTTGATGAAAATGTAAATGTATAATTGTTTATTATATTCAATAAATAGAACAGTTTTGGGGCAGAAGTTTTTAGAAGACTAGGACATGATGAGTCAGCTCTAACTGTTGAGATATGTTGAAGATATAATGTGATTTGTGGAGTAAGTGTAAAACAATGACCATTCTTAAAGGTTTAAAGGAAGGACCCTGTCCCTGCACTGTCCCTAACAAGCACAACCCTGGTTTTTCCAGCCTGCTCCAGTATTTTTTCTGCCTCAATTTAAGGGTCCTTCCTAGGACCTAACTCATCTTCCCTGCAAAATCCAGCATTTTCTCTTTAGCTTGGGTACACAGTTGATCCATTCTTCTGGAGTGGCCCTGCATCAATCAGGTGATTGTTGTTCCTTTCTTCGCTTTTTAAACTAAACAAACCCAATTTTTTCAGGCTTTTTTTTTTTTTTTTTTTTTTTAATGCTTTTTTGGGGGTATATTTTATAAAAAGTTTAAACCAACTGTGCCTAAGCTGGGACCTCAGCTGAGAGTGAAGCCATTCCTCCTGGAGTGGCAGCAGGAATGTAGAAGGTACCCTATTCTGGAGAGAAATACTCCTCTTTACAGTGTTAGTGCAATGCTTTGGATTCATTAACCAGATGGCTATGCTGTTGTGAGCCTGAAGCTGTTCAGAAGAACTTTGGCTATGCCAGAGCCTGCTCTCAGTGATGCAGCCAAGAGCTGGGTTGCTCTCTGGCCCTACAGCTGGGGGAGTTATGGCTGGGTGAGGAGGGAATGTGAATGTTCTCCTGGCAGGTCCAGCTGAGAAATAAGAGGTGAAATGTGAGTGTATGAAAGGTCACAGGTGACCAAAGTCTACCTGGGCAATTCCTGTCTGGCATTTTGAGTGTGCACTTCTGTCTGCTCAGCAACAAGCTGGGTGTGGGTTCTTGCCTCTTGGACTGTGATGTTTAAAAACCCCTGGCAGATCTCTATTCAATGACTTTATCTATCCATTTTCATTTCCTTTCCCCTAAACCCAATTTGAAGATAAACATGACAAAGCCCAAGGGACAGCAATGCACAGAGCTGCAGTGATGCAGATGTTGCATGTTATGTCCCTTCTCTGCCAGAGTTTGTCCTCTCACAGCCTGCTCCTCTCTCGGGAGGCAGTGGGGATGTTTGGGCATTTCCTTGCCCATCCCCAGGCCCAAGCCAGGACAGCAGCTGAACTTGCTCACTTGCTGCCCAGTGACAATGGCTCACCACTCTGGGAGGCTCCACAGGGTGTAGCTACAGTGCTTACCTCTCTGCCATGTCCTGTGGCCTGCCCTCACTCTAACACCAATGGGCAACAAAGGAGAAATCCCCAAACATCGTTGTGAGTATTGTCCTTGGAAAAACGGGCAACAGGGTTTGGGAGGAAGGAAAGTTCTTATTTCTTGCTCTGCTCAGTCCATCCCAGCAAGCTGCAGAATATTTGAGAGGCTCAAGAAGACCCTGAGCCGATGCACCCAGCCTAATATGGGGTCAGATGCACTTGGTGGAAGAAAGTCCTTCCTGGGGGAGCTGGTGCAGTGCAGGATGGTGGTAGCAAGGTCCAGAGTATTTAAAAACAAGGGCTGAGCTGGCTGAGCAAGCAGCCCTGAAGCAGAACTCACTCCAACATGCTGGCACTGAAGCAGAACTCACTCCAACGTGCTGCTGATCAGGCCCCACCATGCTCTGGTGCTGCTGCTCAGGGTCCCCTCCCCACCTGCCACTATGGCTGTGCTTGCTCTTCATGGGTTCTGTGCTTTCCTGCACCATTTTTACATTATTCCCTGCCCCTGCAGATAAGGAGTACATACATACCAGGCTGGACTTTGGCATTGGCTCAGGTCAGGAGCCAGAATTACTCCTGGTGGTCCCCTTGTGTGCTGCTCCAGCTGGGCCTCAAGTCACCTCCAGAAGAAGGAGATAGATGGAGGTAAAATACTTTTCTTATCTGCTCAGACAGCAACAATCTCCATTCCCCAAGGATACCTTGTCTGTCCCACATCTCTTCTTGTTGTCCTTTAGTATCCTATGCCAAAAAGTTCTTGTTTACATAGTTTGATCCTGTTTGCTGCTGCTGGCTACATGCTGTCTCCATGGATAGCTTTATAGGGTGGCCAGAGGTCCTGTTTGACCCAACACAGCCTTATTCCTTCATAGCAAGGTAGTGAAATAAACCCTTTTTTGCCGCCTACAACCCAACTGGCCAGTGCCCGGCTTCTAACAGCATCTGTGGAGTCCAGGGTCAGTATGCCAGGAAAGCCTGTAGCAGAGAGACTTGGCTTTTTCTGGGCTTTGTGGGCTCCTCTATTGCACCTCCATACATCCCTCCTGCCAGTCCAGTGTCCTCACTGTGCTCCCAGTGCAGAACTGTGCCTGTGATGTGAGAGCTACTCAGAAGAGCTGCTCTTCTCCTTGGTACCTCTCAATATCTGACAGCACAAACATTTTAAACTGCAGAGGGAAAGTACACTCACAGCCCTCCCCCAGATGGTTTGTACGTGATGGCTGCCCTTCTGTGACACAAAGAGCTCAGATCCCAGGGCCACGTTCAGTGCTAGAAATTTGGTCCTTGACGTGATGCTGGTACATGGGCCACAGCCATCCCCTCCTGGCAGTGAAGCACAGTGGACTCAGCTCCTTTGTGGAGCAGCTTCAGGGGGAAAAGCAGGTTGGCTTTGACTTTCAGGCTCCTTTTTGTCCTGGTTAGGAAAAGACTTATACATTTTTACATGGATAAAAAGTTCTATGGTTTTTCTCTCTGCACCAGAGATTACAAGGTATTACATTACCCTGACGGCCTCTGTCCTGACAACCCCAGGAATATTTGGGAAGTGTAAGAGAGGCCATGGCAAATGGTCTGGAGTAACTTACCATGGAAGTTTCAGTAGAAACAGGAAAGGGAGCACCAAGTAAAATCTCCGCAGCACTAAATGTGGCTTTTTTTGGTTTGCCGGGCCATGTTTCTATCACTCTGGGTCCCACAGGATCACACGTGGTTGTGACTTTTTCCAGCAGCAACAATAACGATCCCCTATGACAGTCCAGTGCCTGCCTTTGGCACTGCTCAGTGTATTTATTCCGGAAAATGGGGGCTGCTGCTCAAAGGCTGCTTTCACCCTCACTGCTCAGTGAGGAGGTCGCTCATAGGTGAGAGGAGCCAGAGGGGTCAGACAGCTCATCGTGGCCCTGCAGCACTTGGGGCAGAGAAGCAGCATATGTGTCCCCAAGTACCCACCACACCAAGCGAGGCTGCACACAGCAGCCTGGGCTGAGTCTGGGGGTCTGATGATGGGCAGCTGGCTCTGGCACTCCGAGGATGAGCTGATGAGTGGGAACATGGGCTCTTCAGATTTGAAGTGGGAACCAGGTTGTCACAAAGGCTTATGAGACTTCACTAAGCTGCTCAACCAGGGAAGCTGGGAATTGGGAGCATGCCTCTCCAGGAAGGACTCACAACTGATTTCGGGTCCAGTTGGAAACATTTTCCACCCTCTGGTGAAGTACATCAGCCCACTGACACATCTCTCAGTGGACAGGACATGATTTGCCCACCCCATGGAGCCAGCACGGCTGCAAGCCAGCTGCTCTCCCAGGGCACCCTAGCCAGAGCAGAGCAAAGGTGGCACTCTTTGCTGGGTGACTTTGGCAGAAGAGATGCTCAGCTCTTCTTCCCTGACCCTGTGGTACCAAGCGTGGGCTTGCCTTGCACTGCTCACCACCAGCTGTAAGAGCTCAGTGTTTATCTCAACCCCATTATTGCCAATCTTCCCCCTAATTAGTACACCCATAATTCACAGGCAAAAAACATCCTTTGTTGCAGTGGTGACATTTAAACCAAGGGAGGTATTGGTTTGTTGGGGTTTTTTTAAATTATTTTTTAGGCAGTCAGCTCATTTGTTCCAGCCTCCGCTCCACATCTGTGACTGCAGCCTTCTCCACCCAGCTGAGAGGGAATTATGTGTGCAAGAGGAGTCAGGGCTCCCTTCCTGGCTCCCAGCTCACACTGCTAGGACTGCCGTGCCTGCTGCACACCCAGCTGCATGCTCGAGGATGCTGCACCTGAAAGTCCAGTTCCTGGATGATTCCCAGAAGATCTTTGTAGTTGATGTAAGTGGTTATCATAGTCTTACTGTTTTTTTGGTGTTAATTATTAAGTCATTGCTGCTCTCAAGAATTGCATGGTCTCTTACAGCTTCTGGTTTTCAGCTTTAAAAAAACCACAGCAATTAAACAAGAAAGCCAATCTCAAATTCAAAATGAAAGGTTATAGTGCTAATTGGTAAGTGTTTTTTGGTATCAGCACACTCCTATGCTCCTCTGTTACTGGCATTATTTATGAAGAAGGAGGAATGGCTTTTACTTATCTGGTGTCATCTTTAGTAAATCAGTTAATATGAAGTGATGGTCTTGACAAGTGTCGAGTTCTCTCATTTGTCTGGCTGCCAGTGTAAGCATTCAGCAAGGAAGTAAAGTCTGGGAACAGAATAAAAATAGCATATTTGTCCAAGTTATCCCTGGCGAGAAACATCTGCACACATCTCTTCCTGGGCATTCAGTTGAAAAAGAAAACTGTGTGGTTTTGTGAATAGCTGAGGAAAAAACCTCACTGTATCTTATTTTCTGCATGGCAGTGTCCCACAACACATTGTGATTAATAATTCACATTTAACAAATGCTAGCTCTGAACTACATTTAAAATGTTAGGTATTAATATCTATGGTGTTAGGTTTATGTTAGATTTATGTAATAGATATAACTGAAAGCAGATATGTCTTCACTGTGTGTTGGAAGCATCTTTTTACAAGTGTGATTGCATATTTACTATTTGTTAGGGTTTGATAATCACAGTAGCTAACTGAATTAGCTAATTCAAGTAGATTTATTCTAGTACTTACCTGCATCTCCTGTGGGACCAGAGTGATTAATATAAAACAGGGGTTTTTTTCAAGTTCTGTTGCTTTTCTTATACTGTCCTGTTCTGTGGTTTATAGCACAGCCTGAAAACTGCTCTCTCAGATGCACAGCTCCATTTCTTTGTGATAGTATTTTACACAAAAGTGGATTATAAAGCAATTCCATCCCTTGACACAGTATGGAAATTGTTTGATTTAGTTTAATTAATCTACCCTAGTCCAAGAGTCAGCTTAAAAATGAGACTAGTCATTTTAATATGCCTTCCCCTCCTCCCCCCATTGAATAGATCAGGTCATAGTGAGACACTATTCAAAAGATGCTGCTGGTACAATGTTGCTGCATTTTTTTCCATCTCTGTTTTCTTATTTGCTTGAAACACAGCACTATAGCTCTGCACGACATGTTATTGCAGCAAATAACTTCCATTAGAGGAACTCCTGGTCATTTCCTTTTTTAGCATGCAGTGGTATTGGAAACCCCTTTTAGGCATTTCATGCATTTGCTGCTGTGTGGGTACAATAAATGAGTAGCTGAATTAGTGACTTCTCCAGTATAAAAGGACTGCTTTGGGCTAAGTTTTGAGCAGATATTTTAAGCAACTCTTCCTAAACCCCTCCTGACTTTGGAAAGGTCTTTTGAATGTGGAGTACTTCAGTATAATGGGAAGGAAAAGGACAAAAGAGAGAAAACACAGCAGGCCTGGTTCCCCTTGCACCTCACGCTCAGTGCAAACATCTCTACCTGCCTCAGGTGGATGTCACAGCTGCTGGCATGTGCAGCAAGGTCTCATTTCCAGGCTGCCTTGCATGAGAACAGGTTCCTCTCCTGGTGCTGGATGCTGATCCAGGAAGGCTTCTGCCTCCATCTGCATCCTTGCTGACAGTTGGGACTGCTGAATTCCCAGGATTTCCCTCAGCTGAGCACTGGCATTAGTTCCTGGGATGACAGGTCTGAGCCCCCAGGGCAGGGGAAGGAAGGGGCTTGGCACATTTCTGAACATCCCCACTGTGCCCTCCCTGCTGAACACCCCATGGCTGAGCCTGGGGTGCTGCAGGGCAAACCAAACAAGCCCAGAAAGACTAATTGCTGAGGCTGAGTGAAGGACAAAATCTCCTGTGGTCATGTGTCCCTTGTAAAGCTGGGAATTCCTTGACAGGAAGTATGTGGGGCTGGTGGCACAGGAGTGAAGGCACAGTGAGCCTTAGGGCTGGTAGCTTTTTGTGCATGACACCATGTGCTGGCTGCAGCACACCTGTTACGGCAGACATCTCCCAAGGTGGTGGGAAAAGATCACACCAAATCCCACGAGCTCTTGCTCACCCCTAAATCATGGACCAGAGTGTAGCAGCCCGTCCTACAGGGAACACTGCAGATCTGGGCTTTACCATCAGACTGCAAGTGCTGCCAGAGTCCCTCTGGGGACAAGTACATGTGTGTGTTTCGTGTGTTGCAAATGTTGCTGTCTACCTCTGGAAGTGCCTCTGGCTTTCTGATTCTGCTCACAGTCCCAGATGCTTTCACCGAGGAGAGGAGGGGCCAGTGTAGCCTCTCCTTTTTACCTTCTACTCTGAGGTTTCTTCCTGTGGTTGCTCACCTGGGCCTGCATCATCCTCAGAGGCACATGTAGGCTTGGACACGGGACAAACAGCCCCACATGTCATGCTTCTGCCTTGCAGTGTGCTCCTCCAGCACAGAACCCACTTCTCTTACTTGGTGCAGTGCAGGGCTGATGCTGCTGAGCATCACTGTATCCCAGTGTTTGAGGCAGCACTGGCCTCAGCATCCCAAAATCCAGGACAGGACACCTGCAAGCAACACTCCACAAGAGAAAGGCTGCTTCTAAAGCAGTCGCTGCAGCAGCAGGGCTGTGTCTCCCAGTGAGCAGGTTTTCCTGGGTTTGGTGCTGCTCCTGTCCCATGGTGCCTGCCCTGGGCAGTGCTGGGCTTGGAGCAGAGTGGGTTGCTCCCAGCAGACATATGGTAGGTAATAACCCAGTAAAGCTTGTCTTTCCTGGCTATCTGTCAAGGGCCAAGACCTTTCATGCTAGAAAATTCTAGCTTGGAAATAAACTTATTTTTAGTTGTTTTAATTACCCTTGCAATCCAGTAATTTTGAGGAGAACCTGGAGTGCTGCAGAGCGAGTGCTGTTATTACGCTATCACTTTTCTGCAGCCTTTCAGCACAGAGCCAGCAATTTCATGCCAGGAGAAGCCCTGAAAGGTGGTTATTAGCGTGCATCACCACCAGTGGCCGGGTCCCTCCTGCCCCTGCTAGGAACAGCCACTGCCACAGGGAGCTGCAGCCTGTCTTCCCCTCCATCACCCAACATGCCATAATCTAGCAGCTGTCTAACCTGGCCTCTCTGCTTCAGCTTGCTTTTGCAATAACCCATACTTCTTTTTGGTCTGCTTTTCACAAGCTGATGAAGGTGTATCAGGGTTTTATTGGGGTGGGTCACTGCCATTTTAATTTCTGATGCTGTCTGGAACATTTTCCAGAGTTGGGGGCCTCCTGGTTTGTTCTCCAGCCATGTCATACAGCACAGCAACAAGTCAAGAAAACACCCTCCAGCTGTTTCTGTTTGATGGGAATAACTACAGCCTGGCCTCCCTTATCAGCATGTAGTGCCACTTAATTCATATTGCTGAAGCTCACGGATGACTCAGAGGCCACAGCACAGGATCTCTGGTCCCGTTGCTATTAATTACCATTAACCATAATAGTAGCTCATCCCTGATTGTCAGGGCACACGGACTCACTGCACAGGTTTGAGGTCTCCTCCTGTTGGCTCTTAATTAAGCATGTTTGCCACGGCTGTCCCTGTTTTAGGCAGGTGCTCGTCCTGGGGATCACTCACTGGTTTGCCAGGGACAGAACTGCCCAGACAGTGATAGTTGCAAACAGTGAGTCAAAACAAGGTTTCTTTTCTCTTGCTTTCCTTTCTGGTTTACATTCCTTAATAAAGGAGAGAAGTGATGGGAAGGAATCTGATTTCCAAAAGCAGGGAACACAGCATGCAGTCATCCTGTTGTACATGCTGAAGCCAACAGCATTTATTGAGTAAGATATTGCTGCTGCACAGTCAGGAAAGGGTGAAGGTAGGCAGCTGAAACTTCTCCCCATCTCTCTGAAATCCAGCTGAAATTATGGCTCCTGTCAGCATTGCCTAACCTGCTGCTTCTGTGCTGCATTTGTTTGCTAGCAAAAATCCTGTGGGAAAGGGCTCTTCAACCTCAGCTGCAGCCACCTCAACCTTGCAGAGAAGGAGTACTTCGGGCTGGAGTTTCACAGCCAGGCTGGGAACCAGGTGAGTGCAGCTGGCAGTGCAGGGCCCCGGAGCTGCCATTGCCTGCATGGCTGGGGGATTGTTAGCACCTCCCTGAAATTCCAGATGGAAAACTCTAATAGACAGTTTTGCTATGATGGCAGAAAAACCCTGGAAATGGGAGTTAGGAGGGGAGTGACAAGCCCCAGTGGTATCTACAGCTCATGGGGTCTATCCATAACCATCCGTGTGGGGCTGCCCAGCAGGACAATTGTCACAGCAGCCAAGAGGGCCGACATTTTCATGTTGCATTCTACCATGTTGCTGCTGCTTTTATTCCCCATCTCTTGTGCTGTTTATTCACCCAGCTCTTCATTGCTTCATTTCAGGTCTGGTTGGAACCACTAAAACCCATAACAAAGCAAGTTAAAAGTAAGTATTTCAAGAATAGAATTCTTCTAAATCACTACCAGTGACAGTCTAGCACAGACATATTCATGCAGTGTTGTTGCTTTGGGACAGGATCTCTAGCTTCCAGCTCTTACTCGAGCTCATTTTAGAGAGTGAGGCTGGGCAGGATTGTTTGCAAGGACACCTCAGTCTATATAAAATCCCGTGGAAATACCGCTGCCCTTGCAATCTGGTATCTGCACCATTTTAGGCTGGAGCTGTTAATAACCTGAGAGCTTGGCAGACGAGCAGGAGTGGCTGAGTGCCTGTGTGGCCATGCTGGCAGTGTGACAGGCACTGCTCCCGCATGCCTTCCTTTTCCCTTTGCAGCTCAGAGCAGCCTAGGCATCTGGGTGAGGCAGGGTCCCCTCTGTGCCCCACAGGCTCTGCTACTCCTCCCCAGCCCTATGGAGATGCTGCAGAGCCTGACTTGAATTCAGGCCCAGCCCCCTCTACCACAGCCATGACCAGTGTTAACACAGTGCCCCTTCCAGCACAGGCCTCTTTCCATCCCTGTAATATTTTCCCCAAGTACACGATGGCTGGGAGGTGACTGAGAGCTTGAGGCCATGACCCCAGTCTTTGCCATGGGGAGGCTGCAACAGTGTTTGCATGAATTTCCCTGAAGGAGGAAAGCCTGATAAGGAGCCTTCCCTTTCTTCCATTTCCACAAATGGAATTTTTTCAGGCACCTATTTCCTTTACCATGTGCCTTCTGGCCTGTCCCTCCGAGCCATCCCAGGGTATTCTGTGGCAGTCAGTGCTTACATAATTGCCTCCCTCCCTCCAAGCACTTTGCCTTGGGCTTGGCTGCTTGTTCTCACTCATCCCACAAAAAAACCTTTGCCCAAGCAGCCTCCTATGGGAGCAAGTGCTTGGAGGGCTGAGTTTAACACACAGCCCCGGTGTTGGCAATTACACCAAGGCTCTGGCCACACTCCCTGGCACCATTTCATGGAAAACGCCTCCCAGCAGGGATTTTTGCAATTTAAAGAATTTCTGGGTCATTTTCTCTTTAGTATTCTTTAGATATCCAAATCCCTGTTTGCATCCATTGGTAATACTGGGGGCCTGGGCAGGCTGGTTTGGTGAGGGGGGAGAGGGGCGGAGATGGGGAGGTAGTCTGTAGTCCCTGATTTGTAGGAGTCCAGATTAATTTACTCTGTAAGGAGGCAGCATGTGTGAAGAGAGTTGTAAATGTTCTCAATAGACATGTAAAAGAAAACTTATGAAGATGTTGTGTTTTAAGATCCTAAGGAGGTTCTTTTCAAATTTATGGTGAAATTTTTCCCAGTGGACCCTGGCCACCTGAGAGAAGAACTGACCAGGTACAGAACTTGTTTTGTTACTTTCTTACCACACAGTTCTGTGTTTTTGCAGTGTGTTAATTCTCTATCCCCCCACAGCCTGTCTGTGAGCAGTGGTTATCCTAAGTATCCTAAGTATTATGCTTTACAGAACAAAACCAGAGAATATCTTTTCTTGATCCTCTGTTTTTAAACACAACCCACTTGAAGGATCAGCCATCTTGTGAGGCTGCAATTTGTTTACTGCCAAATGCTTTAGCAGTTGGGCACAGAGTCTGACTGCTCAGTCTAGCTCCTGCCTCAAGCTGTGTTCCGGAAGAACAACTTCAGTTTTATTTTTAAAAATTACTTTGTTAGCTCTTACAATTTTAGAGAAAGTATTGCAAAGAGAGACTAAGAATAAAACCAAGACAGTGCTTCTGCAGAATGTCAGCTCCAAGACAGGCAAATGCCCTCCAAAACAGAAAGGAATGTTAATTCTGAAGTCTACTAATGAGCATTTCAATGACAGGGATGTGCCAGTCATGGTGATGCTCAGCAAAAAACCCAAACATAGGCTGCATGCTCCTCCTGTGACCCTGTGGACATGCATCCCATGGGTTGAGACATGGGAACAGGCATGGCCCTCATGGCTCAGCCCAGCACCCAGTTCCCCCCAGGGTATGCTCCTGTCCCCCTCCACAGGTACCTCTTCACCCTCCAGATCAAGAAGGACCTGGCACAGGGGCGGCTGCCCTGCAGTGACAAGAGCGCAGCACTGCTCATCTCCCACCTGCTGCAGGGTAAGCGCAAGCAAGTGCCTGCAGGGACAGCGCCCCTTCCCTGGGGACGGGCTTTGGCTGCATAGCCAGGAGTTCCCACTGCACTGACCCCTCACAGTCTAATCCATGCTCTCCCTGTGTCCCCAAAGCCGAGGTAGGTGACTTCCATGAGGAGACAGACCAGCAGCACCTGGCCACACACAGGTACCTGCCCAACCAGGAGTACCTGGACAACAAGATCATGCATTACCACCGAAGACACAGGTAGGGGCTGCTCCACCGCCACCCACACAGATCCCCTGATGGACGTCTGCTGACAGGATGTTCCCATCAGCAGGCAGGGCTGGCGGTGGCGTGGGGGTGATGCCAGCATGTGCACGTACAAAATGGCACTTTTTCAGCCCATTTCAGTATCTGCCTTCTCACTTCTGTTGCTTCCTGTGCGTTCGTGTCTCCAGAGGTAAGACGCCGGCCGAGTCGGACGTTCAGCTGCTGGACGTGGCCAGGAAGCTGGAGATGTACGGAATCCGCCCGCACCCCGCCAGCGACGGCGAGGGGACACAGATCAACCTGGCCGTGACACACATGGGGGTGCTGGTGTTGCGAGTGAGCCCGGGGCTCAGGGGTGGCTGCCAGCACCCAGGCAGCGTGGCCTCTCCAGCTGGGGGTGACCCTTCTCCCCTTTGAGTGCTCCAAACCCTCTCAAATCCTTCAAGAGGGCATGTATTCTGCAGACCTCGGGGGTGAAGGTGATGCTCTGGGACGTGACTGTGGGGCTCAGCCCTGCTGTCCCCCCAGCACCCACTGCATGCCACTGAAGCTGCCCCAGTTCTCCTGGCACTTGTCCCATGAGAATGGTGGCCGTGTGAGCACCACAGGCTCCACGGCTCTATCACGTGCTCACCGTGTAATCTTCCAGTGACAATAGCCCCCCATGTCAGTACAATTACATAATGCTGTAATCACGGCCGAGCTGCACAGTAAATACAGACTTCCTCGCAGCCAGCATGAGGCAGTGCTCTGCTCCCATACCAGCTGATTTCAACCTGGGAACATCTTGTCACAGCAAAAAGAAAAAAAAAAAAAACCCAAACATAAAACCTAGCTGTGGGTCTGCTGTTTGTAATTAGTGCTGCCAGGCCCGATTATTTATTCAGAGCCATAAACACCCCTCACATATGCTTAGAGCATCTGTGAGAGGATCCTGGTGCCACAGAGTGGAGTAACACAATTTATCCTGGTTCTCCCATGACACCAGTTTTTTGTGGTTACAGCTAACCTAGTGCAAAATGATAACAGGGTAAGGTGTGCTTTGAGCCTGCTTAAACCAGGTTTAAAGGTGTGGGGGTTAGGTGAGCACTGCTACATTTCCCAGCAAGGGCGAGGAGAATCTTATTTCTTTGGAGGGCTGATTCTGCCATAACATTTGAGCTGGCACGGATAGGACTCCCTGCCTTGACCTCTCTGAGGTTTGTCTTGGGATCTTGGTGTGTTGCAAACAGCTTCAGCAGGCAGAGTTAAGCCCTGAACCTCAATTTCTACTTGTAGAACTAGCTGATGGAGACTCAAACACTAAATCCCAGCACCCTTTCCCCAGACCACAGCAGCTCCAAGAGCTGCAGTGGAGTCTCATTTAGTGTCCTGTGAGCTCAGGCCTTGGCCCACTGCATTTCTGTATTTACAGGTTGCTCCATCCAGCTGTAACTGCTGTGTTTGTCCTTGCAGGGCAATACAAAGATCAATACCTTCAACTGGTCCAAAATTCGCAAATTGAGTTTCAAGAGGAAGCGTTTTCTCATCAAGCTCCATGCAAATGTCTCTGTAAGTACCACACCACAGGCAGCTGCTGGGCTCGGGAGCAGACAGCTATGGATGGAAGGTCAGCCACACAAAGTCCCCAGTTTTGAGTAAAATCCATGCCTGCTGTTCATGGGTGATGCTCCTTCTCCTTGAGTGCTGCTCCTGTGTCCCCAGCGAGGGGACAGTGCACTCCCTGGAGCCACTGGCAGCCCGTATGATCCTTCAGGGGTTCAGGAGGGCAAATAGCAGAGCTTGTCCCGTGCCCCTGACACCAGCTGTCTTGTCCCTGGCACACAGGCGCTGTGCAAGGACACACTGGAGTTCGCTATGGCCAGCCGGGACACCTGCAAGGCCTTCTGGAAAACATGTGTGGAGTACCATGCCTTCTTCAGGCTCTCTGAAGAGCCCAAGTCAAAGCCCAAACCCCTTCTGTGCAGCAAAGGCTCCAGCTTCCGCTACAGGTAAATTCCCAAGGGAAAACCAAACTTCTGGGGCCAGGGAAGATCTGGGGCTGTCTCTGAGCCTCCCCTTTATGTCAGCCCTGGCTGAATCTGAGGGGGTGATAGCAGCTACTTCTCCTGGAGAGACCCCTGCCTTGGTCCTGCTGCATCCCCTTAGGTGGGGCACAAGGCCTACCCAGGGCTGGGGCTGATGGTGCTGCTCACATTTCTCCCTCCATGCTGCAGTGGAAGGACTCAGCGGCAGCTGCTGGAGCATGGGAAGAAGGCTAAGATAAAGAGCCTGCCCTTTGAGAGGTACTGGGGACATGGAGGGGGAGCAGTGCCTGAGAGGACTGGGGAGAGGGGAAGGACCCTCCTGGCCATACACCCACCCATGCTCTTGTCCTGCAGGAAGCACTACACATCCTGCTACGATGAGAGGCAGTGCCGCTCCTCCCCAGATCTCCTGACGGATGTATCAAAGCAGGTAAGTCCCCATGGCATCAGCAATAGTTCTGTGCTGACGTCTTGGCATTGCTGCCCCAGCTGGAGGAGCTCAGCTGGAGGCCAGGCCAGACCCTCAGCTCTGGGTGCTCCCTTCCCATCCTGCTCTGGGCACCGATCTGGCACCCACCCTCTCTGTGCCCTGCCCAGGTGGAGGAGCTGCGCCTGGCCTATGGCAGCTGGGGCTCCTACCACGCCGATGGAGTGCATGGCTCCGAGCCCACCCTGGACAGCCGGCGTCGGAGCTCCACTATGGAGGTGACGTTTGCCACTGAGCTGGAGCACTCCAAGCCTGAAGCTTCCCCCACCTTCCTGCCTCATTCCAAAAGCTCATCTGCCTTCCCCCTGCTCTATGCCGAGCTGGAGATGGAGCGGGCGTGGGAGCCCATTGACTTCTTCAGAGTCAGGAATCCCTTGACGTCCTTTCGGCCCCACCTCCAGTTCACTGGGAACAGTAAAAGTACCTCTGTGGGTAACATGTGTGAGGTGAGCACCCGGCCACTGGTGTACATGGATATGCCCTGTCCCCTGCCCATGGTGGCCCCGGCCCCAGCCCCAGCCATACTCTCTTATCTGGACAAGGCCCTGCAGTCTCCATGTCCTGCACCGGCCCCTGGTGAGGACACAGCAGGACAGGCCAGTGCAGGTGGCCCCGTGGCAGCAAAACTTCCACGACAGAGCCTGAGTGGGACCCAGGCAGGGCAGTTCCATCATGAGTCTACAGGCACGGCCATGGGCACAAGCATGGTGGGGAAGAACAGGTCACTGGCTTGCTCCTTTGATTACAGCCTTCAGGAGCAGCCTCCCAAGCGGTCTTGGAGCCAGTCAGACATGAAAACCATCCGCTTCCCCTATGGCTCTGAGTTCAGGCCCCTGGGGCCATGCCCTGCACTGAGCAGCCGTAAAGGGGGTGTTTTTTGGCATGTCCCAGCCCAGCAAGAGTTGGCTCTGGGGTCACAGCGCTCCACCGAGCGCTACCTGGGCAGCAGCACCGAGTCCAGCGACTCTGACTCCGACCTGCTGGCCACTGACTACTGTTCCCTGTATGGCCGCATGCTGCGCTCACCCATGGCCCGCATGCGGCTCTCCTCAGGCAGCCTACAACTGGATGAGGAAGACGAGGAGGTATCCTTTGCCACCAGCGCTGCTGAAGAGAGGGTTTCCAGAGGGCCCTCCAAGTATTTCACCTAGGTGCCTGACACCAGCCAGAAGGAGCAGAGGTGGCTGGTGCTGACCCAGGGTCAACAAATGGTGACACTCGTTATTTGCAGGTCTGCTTACAGCTTGTGAAACATTGATGGGATTGTGATGTGTGAGTGCTCTTAGCTATAGAGGATGTGTTAATGGACATCGGGTGTGTTCAGAAGTATTCAACCCCTGCACCACACTTGGAAGCTGGTTTGCCTCTGCCACCACTCTTTGAGAAGGGGAGTCTTGCTTCAGCCACAGAGGCCAGGGATCTCCTAAGGCCCTGTTAATCCCTTATGTCCTGCCCAAGCTGATGCTTGGAGCTCAGCTGCTGGAGTCTTCATTGAGGGCAAGGGAGAAAAAGAGACTTCTCACAGAATAGTTTCAGCTGCTGCTTTTCCCAGCTGCAGGGAAGCACACTGGAGGGAGGGTGTTCCAGGCTCTTTTGGAGAGGAGCAGGATGTTCATGAGGATGTCCTAGAGCTGATGCCATGTGGTCAGGGAAAAACCCCAGCACAGAGCCCATCTCCTCCACCTGCCTCACCTCCCTCCAGTGCTGCAGGGAGCACCTGGCTCTCAAAGACAAGGCTGTGTGTGTGGCTGTCTTCTCCCTGGCCAGTTTAGAGGATTATCCTTCCCCAGAAACATCTCAGCAGTGCTTGTCAAGCTTTTAGAAGCACCCCATGGTGAGCACTGGGAAGTGGGTTCATGCTGTATAGCTGCACTTTGCTTAGGCCCATCAGCCACCTCCCAGCAGCACTGTGACAGCCCTGGAACCTCAGTGCTCTGCTTAAATTTGAGGGAGAGAGATGTGTAAGGGGGTTCTATGGGGTCCTTTGCTTCCCAAATCAGTCCTCAGTTAAGCAGCATGGGGAAAAAGAGATCAGGAGCAGGTAGGAAAGGAACAGGCACCTTCTTGGAAGTATTTTTATTACAAAAACTTACTATTACCCTAAACCTACATGAAATCTACTCAGAAATCTTGAGAATGATGACACCTCCATAAGATTTTAGGGGAGGATCTCAGTAATTTTCTTTAAGAACAACCCTGCAAGTCTTTGTAGGAATGACTGTAAGCAGAGGGACAGCCCAGAAAATCCATGGTAGAGAAACCACTGCAACCCTGATAGATTTCAGAAACAAGGAAGCTGGGACAAATAAATGTAAAAAGAACTGGGTTTCTGGGTCCTGTGCACTCTGCTGTTCTTTGTTTTAGAAGGTGGACCATAAAAAACAGTTGTTCACACTGGAGTTTTGAGTTCCTCCTTCTGCCTTGTGAAATCTGCACTCCCCAGAGCTGCAGGCACCCCCACAGCACACTTTGCCCTGTGCCTCCCAGTGCCTGGGCAGCCCTTAGTGCTCCCAGGAGCTGGTTTCCCTCTCCTGTTCTGCTTCCTAGCTCCCTCTGTGCCTTTGCTGTCCCAGAAACCAGGGAGACTTGTGGAGATCCCTGAACGCTGCTGAGAACAGCCACAAGAATGTGGTTGGTTGCCCAAAGAAATGCATTAGCCCAACAAGTGAGTACATTGCAAGGTTTGCTGCTTCTCCTAGTTACCCTGTGCTGAAGCTGTGAACTGCTGTGATCCCTCATGCTGCTCTGGCACGTGTTCTGTTGAAAAAAGGGATAATCTTTCTGGCTAGAGAGTTGTTTCTTCCTCATTCCCAAATCTCTGCACCTTGGAAACAGCAAGAATCACCACTCAGTACAACATTTGAGAACGGCAGTCTGTGGGCACAATTTGGTAGAGGGTTAAAAAAAGCAGCAGTGTTTCAAACACAGGCTGCACACGCAGACCTGGGCTATGTCCACAATCCCTGTTAGCTCCTCAAAGCATGCGGATACACAGGTGAGGGCTGGCCCAGGTCAGCTTTACCTTGAGCATGTCCCAGAGCAGCTACAGTCCCACCACAAGAAATCATTGTACAAACAGCATGCCCAAATCTTCAGGAACTGCCAGGTCTGGTCTTCAAGACTGTGCTGGGAAAACAGCACTAAGAAAGAGATAAACAAGGACTTGGGAACTAGTTTTGGTTTTTTCCATGGACTAGGGAGCACTGGGGCACAGCATGGGCACTGTGCCTCAGCACATCCTACACATGGTCAACAATAGCAGAAAAAGCAGCTCATCAGTAATGATGCTATGATTTTTTGCTTTTTCATATACCCCTCTTATATATCCTTTCATACACCCTTTCATATACCCTTTTATACAGCTTTTATGTATCCTTAGTGCTTTCAGCCCACATACTTGTAACTCCCCAAGTCTGATAACTAGCTTAGACCCAAAGTTCCATTAAGCCAAGAGACCAAACATCTTGGAAGCCTCACAGTTGGCGGTCAGAAAGCCCCAGACACCAAGGTCCACTCCAGAACACATTCTGTAAACCAAGACAGATCCATGCAGAGGGAAGGTTCCTCAGGACGGGGCTTCTCTCGAGCCTCTCACTGGGGAATCTGTGATAGATATGCTAATGTGCAAGGTCTATAACTGTATACGCAAATCACTGTGTGTGTGTGCATTTTTGGTGTGCATCCTGGGGTGCATTTCGGTGCATTCGACCTGGATGTGGTGCACCTGAGGATCCTTAAATAAATACCAACGTAAAACCCTTTTTTCCCCTCTAACCGTGTTTGGCTTTTAATTTTAAGCCCAGGGAAAGGCAACAGTAAGAGACACAAACTGACACCTCCAAGTTAAATCATTACATAAACCACTTTCTTGGGACTGACTAAAATTAAGGAACAATCCCAGTAAACAGTGGCTTGTCAAGGGACAATTGAAACAACCCTTGACCAAGTGTTACCCCTTGGTCACTGCTCAGCCCTATTCACCCCTGAGATAAGGACATCTATTTAAGTGACTGTGTTTCCCTAGGAAAGAAAACAAGGATGGAGAGAGGACGTGGAAAGATTTGGTTTGCTGGTAGGGAAAGACAAACAGCAGTACCTGGAAAATGTAAACTGTTACAGTCCTTACAAAAAAGATTATTGAAGGGGAGAAGGCACAGCAGCATCACAGTGTGAAAACATTAAGCTACTCCATGCATTCAGATAGAAGTAACTGGGTGATATGAAACAGATAAAGGTTTAGACAAAATAGATAAAGCTGTGAAATAAGACAAGCCAACATACCACTAAAACTCTCCAAAGAGGAAAATAATTTAATTCCAGCGTTAAGTCATAAAACAGTGGGATAAAAATCAGACTTTTAACAATTGCTAAGGTTTGTGCAAACACATTAAAACCTACACACTCTCCTATTCAGCTGTCAACATGCCCATGCATGAGCAGGTGTGATGACACTACACTGGCTGCACAGAAATTAATAGAGAGGTCAGAGACCAAGGGCTTAAAGAATGGTTACATTGATAAAGGATTCATCTACCCAAGCACAAATACATTTCTCTATTCTGCAATTCAGACTACTTTGATAAGATTACTTCAGCAACAATTCTTCTCAACCTACAGCAGGAAGTCTGGCAAACCAAATGAGCAAGAAGATGGTTCCTGCATGAATATTTTGATCTATCTTTCCATTAGCTATCTGCCAGCAACAGAGTACTGCTGATTACGTTACACAGTTCATCAATAATTAACACGCGGGAAAAAGACAGGTCTTCCCTGGAACCAGCAATACAGACATCCCTCCTTAGGAGCTAATTATAGACTTATGATGCACAGAGACTTCAGGCATATGCAGCACAACAAAAAAAGCCTTCTTTGAATGGACTGTGCTACATGAGAATGAGTCTGTTTTGTACACATGTGGATTAGTTTTTCCCATGCTATCCCATGAGGTAGGTATACATCCCACCCATTCCACAGGAGAAGAAAAGGCAAGTAATTACAGTTTTATCTCAAACATGTCAGGTTCCAATTTCCTGTCATTTGCTAACCCCACCTACCCAGAATTGTTCATAGAGTTGCATAGATTAAAGGTCCTGTGTCAACAGGGTAGAGCCACCAGTTACAAACTCAGGAGGAATCCCATCAGCTCTTCCCTCAGACTCCCATAGAAAAAGAACACCTTAAGGGAAGTGATATGGAAGTAAAAACACGTTTTTAATTCTGAAAAATTTATACGGAGTTCCTTAAAGTGAGATTTGTGCTAAGGCTGCTGAGGTGGAAGTTGAGGGAGCTGTAGCACAGGCCTTTGTGACCCTTCACTGCCCTGTGCTAAGGCCAAAGGCACTCAGAGCTGTGACATTGCTGCCATGGTGGCACTGCTGGACATATCTGTCTGAGCTCACATATCCTGGAGTCTCCTCTCTAGGAAAGGAACCAAACTGAACCCTGGGACTGCTCCATCCATTCCCTGGGGCATAGCAGCTGGCAGGTGTCCTCTGGACAAGGACAGTGTGGGGCACCCAGAGCTTTGGAAAGCACCCGCGCAGTAAACACCTTTCTCAGAACACGAGTCTGTGACAGACATGTCCACACCTCTGCACAGCTACTGAAATCCAGAAAAAAAGGATACACAACAGAACAAGCTCATGAAAGTTTACAGAACTTAAATATTTATTTTTAAACCATTTAAAACCCCCCAAAACACTGAAGTAAGCCTCATCTATAAACAGATTTACAAGACTAACAACTACAGAAGCTAGAGGAGCACTACAATTTGTTTCTGTGATGCAGTTATTTTGTAAAGCTTCAGATCAACTGTATTTACAACTTTTGCTGCTTTTACATTTATAAAAATATTTATTTAATCCATAACATTATTGTTTTCAAAAACTATTTCCAGACTTTTTTCTCAGGTATAAATTCTAATTGAATTTCAGTTATATAGCAGATGAAAGTTTTAAACAGAAACATTTTTTTAAAAATTAAAACAAGGAGTTAAAAGTAATTTTTTTACAGTGTAGGCACCATTGAAAATAATTGTCCTTGGCATATCTAACCTCCATCTCTCACAAGTGTCCTTTATACAAAAATGATGTAATGGCAATATTTGACGAAAAATGCAGTATTTACTTGCACACCATTACTTTTTCAATATTTGGCAGATACGTTTCAGATCCTTTAAAATGACTTTTGTGCAAAAACAAAATGTGCAGGTCTGAACCATAAAATAAACACACCCAGCTTTTATCAAAAATAAATTTACACCAACAGTTCCATAGCTAAGTACTGAAAAACAACCCCAGTTCAAGACTTCAGCATAATATACATACTGGGTTGAAAAAGGGAAAAAACCAAATTAAAACAAAACAACAGAAGAGAAGATATCACTCATCTAGCAGTACCATAAATATATAACTGGAAGTAACTTTATAGTCTTACCTACTTTTTATGAAAAAAATCACTCCGTACTGCACAGTACTACCTTTTTGTGAAAGAATATCTATAACTCAGTTATTTGCATATTAACTGGTAAATACATATTTAAAATACACTTCCAGAAAATTATGAACAAATTATGTTGATGTACTGTATTTAATGTATTTCAGAACAAAAATGTGTATAAATATCTTACAGGAGAAACAACACCACCACACAGAACACTGGTGTTACACCAATACCTGTGTGTGAGGTATGTAACGTGCGACGCTCGGCTTCTCTGGCTCCCTTCCACCCAGGCATGTATACTCAGAGGAAAAAAATTAAATTAAGTTAAACTGGACTGCAGGTTTTGTCCATTATTGCCAAAAGTCCCACCCCATCAACTGTATTGCTCTAAATTTTCCTACCGTGATGATATAAGATTGAGTTACTACTTCAAAACCTGTTCTAAAAGGTAATACACCGACTGTACATCAGGATAGACCTGTTGCTACATATCACCTGCAAACTATTGACATATTGCTCTCAAATACATTTAATCATAGAGCTGCCTAAAATACTGTACCAATTTAGAATTAAAATAGATACTGTTGCAGGTTTGTTTTTCAGGGCATGATAACTATATGCTGGTTGAAGCAGGTGCTACAGCAATACCCTTGCCACTACATTACACATTTTGAATATGTTTGTGAAAAAGCTATTTTTCTCTGAAGCTTGTTAGTGATTTACAAAAGTTTAACTCATGAATATAAAAGACCTGTACAACTCCACGTACAGGAACAAAACGGCATCAAAAGATACTGTACTTGCACATTCTATTAACTAAAGTAATGGTTATTTCTAAAAGCAAAACTGCACTTTAACATTTATCAGATTTAACGGGTGAAACTACAATATTAAAAGTTGTTCTTTACAAAATAATTTCCTGAAAATATAAAACCATGTGCACTGCCACAAAATAGTTGAGTAGGTTCTTTCAAATCCTCAATCACCATCAATATGTTGCAAAGATCCAAAAGGCACAAGGAGCTCATGAGCTAAGCACTGCCAAGCTTGAAGTAGTTTTGGTGGGTTTCATTGGGTCCATACGAAACAGCAGTCAATTGTGTGAAGTTTCTTAGGATGAGTCATTAACAGAAAATCTACAGATAAAAAATGCAAGTAAAAAAATCTATTAATTATATTGTGTCAGCTAGGCAAACAGCACATAAATATTTCTGCATCACTAGACTAGTATGTGCCATCATCTCAATGGTTCATAGGAAAAAACCCACCAGAAGTGACATGTCTCAAGAAAACATTCCTAAAAGAGGTAAGAAAAAGATTTTCTGTCTCCTATATTGCCTGTAAATATGCTTAAGACAAACCTGCAGGCTAAATTAAAGGCGCAAGATATAGCAACTACAGTAAAGCTGCAGCACTTCAATACTAGAAACAGCAATTGTTACTATTTGTTTTAGTATCAAACAGAAGAGTTACCTATAACTACAAAGCTAAAGGTTTAAAGTACTGGACATAGCAGATCTTGCCCTTATCACTAAACTACTTACTTCTGAAATTTCTCCATAAGTTTCTTCACCATCTTATCTGTGATCCCTGGACACGTTGCTTCTGCCACATTGATGCTTTTCTCAAGTTCCTCAATTGCTTTCTTTCTGTTAGCATTATTTGTGTCCTGCTGCTTGAGCTGAGGAGCAAACCAAAAAAGATAAAACTCAGGAAAGTTATTAGACATTTAGCTAATACTTTCAAAGAAGATTTTTATGCCAACACTTACCTCAGCAAATACAGGCGTGATTATCATAGTTAAACAACTCAGGGTTTTAACAAGATCCTGATCCTGTAAGTTAACAAATAAGGATTACATCAGCATATTCCCACACAACATACACACTGCCTCTAACACAGCACATGTGATTTTGGAAGTTGAGTTAAATTTTGTCAACACTACAAAACCCACAAAGGCACAGTACATCAACAAATGTTACAGGCTGTTGAAATAGATGCCTGATGACGTATCTCACCAGAAAAACAGTTCAGTTTTTCTTCACTAGTAAGTCTTTAAAATTCCCATCTCTACGAATGGATCTACAGTATATCTGCAGTATATTTTGCATTTGAGGCTGATATGGCATAGGAAATATCACTAAAATGCATTATCTCTTGAACTGCAAAAAAACCAGTCAGTTCTTATGGAAACTGAAGTTACTAAGTTTTATCACTATCTTCCTTAAATTGGCTTCAGAACCGGCAGTTAGAAAGAACTGTCTGTACATACCGTCCCATTCTGGAGCTTCTTTGCATCCGGCTTCTTCCGAACTGTAGTAAAGCTCCACTCAGGGTGAGAATTATTTTCTTTGTTGCTGGACTCCCTAAAGAAAAAAAGGACACGATGTACATAATACTAGCAACAACATGACACCAAACAAGCATAGGTAACCCAAACACATAACAAGTCTATCAGGATTACTTCATATTCCCTAAAATAAGAAGAAAAACATGTATTGAAACATTACCTGAACTTTAAAAGAGGCTGAATAAATTGAAATGTGATCAAAGCAAACAGAAGATGTTATCTACCCACAAGGCTTACCTTCTCCCATGGCATCCCACTTAGAAGAGTTATCTGATAGCCAGAAAAGCAAGAGACTTACAGAAAGCATGTTTGTTCCACAGGCATTGTGCAAACTTCTTCATGCACCTGAACCTTGCTCTGCAATATGTCTAATTGTGATTCAGCGGTTTTGGTACAACCACTAGCCTCAGACTAGGAAATAAATAGCACTTAAACAGAATTGAAATTGAGTTCAAAGAGAGAAAGTTTAAAGAGGCAGCAAGTGCACAGCTTGACTTATGTGTTAGTCTTTAGGGTCATACAAGGGGTTTTCTTGGAAGAGACAATAAAAAAAGGAAAAGAGATCATGTACAGAAAAGGTGTTATTACACAGAAAAGCTGCAGCAAACCTACTTTAAGAACATTATCTAAACAAAAAAAACACCCCAGAAAGACTAAACTGAATATAAACTTACGAATCTGAACCATCGGAATCACTTTCATCACTACTATGTCCCTCTGCTTTCCATCTCTTAAACCTATCAATCAGTTCTGTCAGATAGGAAGTCTTCTTGGCATTTTTCATAATGAACTTGTGCTTCAGAAGTTCTTTTGCAGTGGGGCGCTGTAAGAAACACTTTAAATATTTAATGTTATGCTAACATTTCATGATTTTAAACGCTAGTAGGCAAGATTTAGTAAGACAACAGACTTCTAAAGCTAACTTGTATAATATCAGGAAATTAGTGAAACAGGAAGTCAGAAAAGCCAGTAATCCAAATTTACGAGCACGCTAAAAATATGATCAAGTCACCCATAGACTATACAGCTTATCCTTCTATGTTAGAAGGTCACACCCAGGAAAATGACTAATGAAAACTCTCCAATGCAACATTTCCTTGTAAGCTGAATTCAGACAGCAAAAGCTGTGCTGGAGAAAAGGATTTCAGATTATCCTCTCCTCTGTTAAAGCTTCTCTTCTGGTATTATCCTAGTTTAGAGCTCTTGTGACATTATCCTAGTTTAGAGTGCATTTTAGGAACCTGCCTCTGCCACTGTAATTTCTTTCAGCATTCTCCCTTCTCCTTTTGAATATTTTAAACAAAACGAACTAGGATAGAAACAGATATTAAAAAGCACCACTAAAATTTACAGTGGAAAGTATAGTCTCTAACATTACTTCAATTACTCATCATGCACAACACCAGCAAAATACTTCACAAGAACAGGAGAGCAGAAAACAAAACTAAAACATCTATACATACATACACACACACACATTTATCTACTCACAAATGTTGGGTCCTTATTCAGACATGCATCAATGAATTCTTTAAAAGGTTTACTGAAGTCTCCTAATAAAGTGGGAGGATTGTTTTTCGGAATGAGGAACAGAACTCTCATTGGATGCATATCCGAGTTGGGAGGCTCTCCCTTGGCCAGTTCAATCGCAGTGATGCCCAGTGACCAGATGTCAGCCTGAAAGAGGGAAAAGGGACTGTTAGTATACAATTAGGGGCTGTTGTGACTAAGTATCTAATAACTGATATTTTCACATATAATGCACTTATATAATAAAATTAATGTTGATCTAAGTAAATAATGCAAACATTCCTTTTTAACACTTCAGGAAATCTTGACTCACAAAGATCTGGCTGACCTAATCAGTCTTTAATAACAAACATCTAGATCATCACTTTTGTTGCAATTGGTGTTCTAACATTCCTAGCAAGTTAAACGGCCACCCAAATTTACACACTTTCGGAAACGCTTCAGAAATATTGATCTTCCCTTGATTTTCTCTATATGTTAATGACAAACTGCCACAAATTTCCCATGTCATTCAGAGTTTGTTTAGGTATCTTGTTTGATAGCTCACTCTAAAGGAACAAGGCAGAAAGTCGAATCAAATCCAGCAGGGGATCACTTAATTTCTTTCCTAACAGACTGCTTGATGAATTTAGTTGGAAAATTATTGACAACTAGTTAGACTTGAAACACCACTTGAAACACCAAGTTCACAGTTTAAGTCACAGAAGAATAATGAAGCACCATTTATTTTAGCTAAAAGCAAGCATTATAAACAAATTCTTTGTATCAAAACATGCCATGGTATTTTGGTATCATATATAAAATACTAGTATTCTAAAATTCTTTTCTGATTTTGATTTTTTTTCCCCAAGAGAAATATGTTATTACTTGCATCTTTTTAGATGAGCTACAATAGCTATTTAGATCACTAATGGTGTTTCTCATTAGAAAGTGTTTGGCCATAGTCAACTACACTTGGCACAGAATCATAAACCAAAACTGCCCATAGAGCTAACAAGGATTACAATTTGCATCTCTCCAATATTCCTGTTTTGTTCACAAGACCTAAAATAGCTGTACTTTATAGCAAAGAATTAAACTAATTCACTGTTTATTACTGAAATACCATAACCAACAACTGTGTATTGGAGCAAAATTATTTGAAAGAAGAGATGGGGCTTACAAATCTCTGGCACTACTAAAATGTATGAATTTCTACTTTATTTTCCATCATTTTGGAGTAGAGAGAAGACGAAAGACTAAAATTCAGTCCAGATACCAAAACAGTCATCAGTATTAGTCTAGAAATTGAAGTGTATCCTATCCAAATCCTTCACGTCTCCTATCAAAGGCTTGTATCTTCTGTGCTCTCCCACCAGACTACTGGGATGGAAAAAAAGGAGGAAGACATTCCTCTTGCAATATACTGAGGAAATATGGAAGGCAAAAGATTAGGTTGCTGGGGAAATGTAAATGAAGGGGTGATAAAGCTGATCTATACACAGGGCAAGCAGAAGAGGAATTATTCCCAATCTGACTGGCCAACACACATTTTTAAAGCAGGGCAGAGGGTTTTTCCAAAATGCCCTAGGCAACACAGTATAGTGGGACCACCAAAATCCTAAAGAGGAGAATTCCATCTTTTTATCAGCAAGAACTCTTGTGACTAGTACACAAATTCCTTCAAGTCTGATTGATTCTGGGAAAGTTTTCTGGAGTGTGAACGTTTTCAGGACACTTCAGATATCCAACAGTTTTTTCTTTATATGAACATCACATAAGTACAGTTTCATGTTTACTATTTAACAAAAAACAGTAAGAAAGTATTACTTCACACATACCAAGATTTTTATTCTCTTGCTCCTATTTAAGGTTTTGTCTACAGTGTGGAAAGTCCAAAGCCAGACTGAAACATGCTGCCATTTCACCAACCACACGTTCTAGGACATCCTGTGGTTTTACACACAGAAGAGGGGACTGTTCCCTCCTTTTCTAGCACCAGTTCTACCACCAGTTCTCAACTCTCAAAAAACATGGACGAACTCTGCTTTTCTACTGCTAGTTAACATAGGAAAACTCTCCTTTGCAGCTAGTCATCCATCAAGAGCTCTCACGACAAAGAAAGGCACAAGGTACCATAATGCTACTACAACACAGCCACCAGGTTACTCTTTACCTTCTCAAGACCTGTGCTAAAATTTTCTGCATTACATGGATCCTCAGAAATACTATTTGAGAAATTATATCCAGTGCTGTGTACTAAAATCTGAGACGAAATTAATAATAATAATTAATACTCTGGGCTGCCACATTTCGGCTACCATCTTGGCCCTAAATAAACTGCCATGTTTTGTTGGAATTTACTTTGTGAGTACTTTATTACTGTTTGAATTAAATGCAAAGCATTGAATTGAAACCAAATCAACCAACCACCCCACATCCAGGGAGTTGCTCTGAAAGAGACATGACATCACCATTTTACTTGGTGACTTTGCACCTGAGTACAATGACATGTAATGACTGTATAAAACCAATTTAATCCTACTTTTATTATTTGAAACCCTGTAATTTCAAATCTACTTTTTTCCCCCCATACTGATAGAGCTAAAAGCAAAAAAACTAAAATAAATGCTGTTGGATAATCAGATACAAAAAAAAATATGTTCTATTCTCATACTTACTTTTGAATCATATGCTGACTGCTGAATAACTTCAGGGGCCATCCAAAACGGGGTTCCGACAAAGGTATTTCTCTTAATTTGCGTGTCTGTTAGCTGCCCAGCAACTCCAAAATCAGCAAGCTTAACATCACCTTGTTCTGATAACAAGACGTTGGCAGCTGGCAAAGGGAAATAACATAGTAACTAAATTAGAACACTGTTTTACAGTTTTTAAAGGCTTTAACAAAGAAACATTTGAAATGTTGCACACCTTTTATATCCCTGTGAATTTTCTTCTCTGAGTGTAGGTAGTCAAGACCTTTCAAGATTTCCTTTAGCATAGTAGCAATCTGGAACTCATCAAATGGGCCTGCACGCAGCTTCAGAAAAAATATACATTAAAATAATTTTAGTCTTGTATCTAATTTTTGCCTTTGATTAAATTAAATCTTAAACTTGAAACATGTTTTTAAAGTAAAGAACTAAAAAACTTAATGACATATTTAATGCAATATGTAATTATTCTAATTGAAATAGGTGCCACTGGAATGATCACCTTCACATCTCCTCCACATCAGTGCCCATACACTGAAAGTGCTGTTACTCCTCCAACATACGCTGTCTGAGCTTCCCTCAGCACGCAAAGCACAAGAAAAGCAACAACTAACTTTCCACAAAGTTGTATTTCCGTACGGGCAGCAAACACAGCAGACTGAAATTTTGCTATTTAGATTAAGTACATTAAGAAAACCAGTTTATTTCAAAACAGACTAATCTGTTGACTGTGGGTTTTAAATTTAATGATGCAGTTTTCACTTGTCCTAGCATTTTTGATTCCATGCTTGCTTTTGTATCAAAAACATAACATGCTACTATAAAGCTGCTAGTATGGATTAAGTGTAAGCTTTGCACATTAGAAAGCTATGCAAATAAAACAGAAGAAATTAAGGTGTGTGATTAAAAAAATACCAACAACACAGCACCAAAACACCATGAAATTCTGGTAAGGTAAAGTGAGGCAAATGAGGCAAAACTTAAATTTTATTCTTCTCAAATTTTATTCTTCTACAGGTTCAGTGATTTAAATTGGCACTAGTAAAAACTATTTCCCTGTTTCTGACACTCCACAGAATGCGATCAGTTACTCAAAAGTGTCAAAGAGTACCTCACATGCCCCTCAGGGCCAAGTTCTAGAGCTACAAACTACCACATGCTACACCTAATTATTATGCTTCTGTTGAGTTGATGTGATGTAACTTCATAAAGAAGTTTAAATTGATTTGTGAAGTCAAGCATATACCTCGCCTCTTGCAGACACGACCCCTGTTAGCAAATACATAATTATCACCATTTGGTAATAGTGATGACATGGTATTTTCCCTTCAGAATCACACAAAGACTGAGCTATATTATCTTACAGGAAAGGGTGGGTCTGTAGTGTTACAGCTGAGGCAGAGCTGCATTGAAACCATGGGGAAACCACATCCACGCTCAGTGGACTGCTCTTGTGCACTCTCCAGGCTACACCCTCCATGAATGCCACCCTATCTGATGTAAAAGGCACTTTCATGCTTAACTGAAAATACCTGAACATTGAAAACCCAACACCTTTTAACCAGTTAAAATTAACTGTGTCTGTGGACACACTCTTCATTCATTCCTGATATCCAAACCTAAAGGAAACATTTTTTATTTAAGTGTAATGAATTCTACTTGGAAGAGGTGAGAAGTGATGGACAGAGGACCCCAAACCCAAAACCCCACCACATACAGCAAGAAAAGGACTTCTCAAGCTAAAAAAACCCCCATTGCTCCATTTGACTGAGAACAAATGGGTCTTTCCTAGTGCTTAGAGACAAAAAGTAAAGTAGAAAAATTAACATGAATTCAATGTGACAGAACTACCATTCAAATTCACATTTTTTGGAGCATTACCACATAGCACTGAGGTAGTATCAGCTGCCTCCAGGTACTTATTTTTATGAAGTGATATAAAATACAATGAAATAAAGTTCACTGATACTTTATAATGCAAAAATAATCATATACTTACAAGATCCAAAGCTGACCCTCCACCCAAGTATTCCATTATTATCCATAGTTTTGTGCCCTGTAAAGAAGGCATGAGTTGCTAAAAGTTGCCATAAAAAATTTATATATTGCAATAGACTACCAGCACACTCTTGGGAAAAGGCAAACACAGAGTCTTGTTAATCACCTAGTTACATGCAATTACTTCTTGTAGAATGATCACACAGCTCCTGTGAAGTCTAAAATATTAGTAAGTCTGACTTCTATATTTAATAAGCAATGAAAAACACCATCACTACTAACCAATTTCTGCTAAATAGTATTTAAAATGATTTCACTTAAAGGAACAGAACTTAGAGGGGAAAAAGTGATTAGGTGGTGGTTTAACTATAAACAAATAATTATTTAAAGTGGACCTTGCAAATACGTGAGCTTCTGCACTTCCTCTGTGGAGATGTCTCAACCTCTAGAACTGACAAATTCTTCTAATACTGATTTCTAGGTGCTGACTTTGTCCTCGGCTTGTCACTGCAAAAGGTGGCTGGTTCATAGAAACAAAACTGGAAGCATTTGGTAGCAAATCTACAGACTACTTGCTTGCCAGAGTCCCCTCACATTTTAGACAAAACTCAAATATGAATCTATTGGCTACTATTTTTTAAAATTTTGTGAATAAATATATTTCTTTATTTAAAATAAAACCCAGTTATTAAAAATACTCAACTGAACCACAGCTAGTGAAGTACCACACACACTGTCTAAGTTTCCCGCAAATATTTACCAATGCTAGCTCCTCATAACAGAGAACAAGCTTAGGGCAGTACTCTTTAAAGCCTTTTGCATTCTTCATTGTATACTTACCCACCCTATGGCCTGCCCAGGGATGGAAATCTCAAGAGAACTCAGCAAGCAAATAAAGGTGCAGTTTCTGAAAGCACCACATCCAATCATCCTAACAAAGTGTGCTCTATTAGAGTTATACTGAATTTAAAAACCACACCATTTATGAGAGTCTATCCCAATATTATGATCTCAGCAGGGAAGGGTTGGCGAATTTTAGCAGTTTTTCTAAAGCCCAACTTTGCCAGCTCAGAAGACCTGCAAAGATCTCCTGTTCAAGGCAAACACTGTGGTTACAAGACATGTTTGGAGGATTTGACTATTCCTTGAAAACAGTACAGGGTGAAAATGAATAAGTACTGTTTCTCAAAAAATGTCTCAAAGAAATTGCTACTAAGACTGTAACCAGGTGTGGATATTTTCTATCCAGGCACGAACAACCTTTTTCCTAGCTATTTTCTGTCAGCCAAGTATAAATAGACAGGGCAGAGCAACCAGTATCTTTAGATTGTCTCAAAGCTGTGCTACATAAAGTGCTGCACGATTCTGATGGAAGTCTTTGGATACTACTGTAGGATTTCTCCATATCTGAATCTGAAAAGCTGAGAATAACTTCAGGTTTGATTTAATTGCAAAAGAAAAGAGCAAGCTCAGGTGGCTGTAATAGCTACAAGGCCAGAATACTGAAAACCTTGGTCTAAACGGCACAAATAAGGAAAACAATCATGGAATTCCAGTCATCAGGAGATTCATCTCTGTGGTACTGTTGGGAAGTCCAGCTGAAGAACTTCATCAAGCTTGCCAAATTCATGTAACCAGAACATGCCAGCGCTACGGTAACTTTTAACGCTTTTAATCTTTTTCTTGTCTGAACTGGTAGGGAAGTAATGCATTTTGACAAGCCATTAAGCTGGAGGAAAACACTCATTTCAGCTATCCAATCTACCTTATCAAGGGCACCCTCCACACCCAATGGTTTATTTATTGAGATGATAATTGCAATCAAAGTGCAATAGGGGATGAGGAGACAAATTTAGATCCTGACTTTCTACAAGTATGAACATCTACAAATACCTCCATCAGGACTTAAATTATCTTACAGCCACCAAAGCTGGAATACAGCTGAAGCTTACATGATTCTACACACATTAGTGAAAGCCATGATATAAAGGTAAAACATTCTATTATTGTACAAAAATGTGTTTATTAAGGTGCATTCTTTGTATATATGCTTGCACATCACCTACCAGTATGTTTAGAAAACACTACTGATCTTGCCAGACAGCCAACAAAAATTTAGGAAAAAATTAGTAATGTCTAAGCTTTAAGGTTAATTCAGTGGGAAACTCCCATTTGAACTTCAAGATATCCCACATTATCATGATATGGGGGTTTTGTACTTTTTGTGTCACAATAACTGAAAACTGGCATCAACTTTATCACAAGAACCTCAAGGAAGCAGACCTTGCCATCTTGTACCAATGGTAAGGTTTTTAAAGACTAAAATACCTGATAACAGACAAGTAACACTGCACTGCTAGGAAAACTATTAAGGGACTCTCCATACTTGTAAAATCACATTTACAAGTTGGATATACAAGCTGTAGCTAATGAACAGCTAGGCTGCAGAATATAACAGTAACTTACACAGCATCAGCTGAGCTAAGTTACAAGTTAGTAAGTCAAGTAATTGAAATAGACACTCTTCCCTTCTGCCTTTCAGCAGCAGGGGCATCTGGGAGAGCCTGCATGCAGCTGGCAAGCCCCAGGCTCCCTGGGACTGGGCCACTCCATCTCCATCAGCCACAAGGCTGCCTTTGCATCCTGAAGTGCAAAGAAATTGTCAAGATACAGAATATGTAGAACAGACTTTAAAAAAAAAAAATCTCTCATCTAAAATGTTTGCAATTAGAACTCCCTCACAATTACATCTCTTCCTTCGTGTTTTAGTCGTAACAACTTCTAGCTATCAACTATCTTGCTGGAGGGAAAACCCAAAATGATGACAAGAACAATCTGCTTACTCAAA
The DNA here is from genome assembly GCA_013397175.1 of Platysteira castanea. NCBI lineage: Eukaryota > Metazoa > Chordata > Aves > Passeriformes > Platysteira > Platysteira castanea. The sequence continues at coordinate 188,234 of VYXC01005344.1, forward strand.
CCTTAGTTAAAATTGATTAAAAAACCAGAGCAAGTTACAACAGAAGATGTTTCATTACAGTTCAGTTGGATGAACTGAGGCTTACATGATAAACCTCAAGCCAACACATGGTCTCAGCTGCAATTTCTTCAAAGTAAAAACTATAAAATGTAAAGATATAAGACAGATCTACATCACTGAACTAGAGAAATATCAGTAAGTTCTGTAGGCAAACTGAATGCCTTTGCACTGAGGGTTTACTTTGGTATTTAGCCAGGAAAATGTTAAGTCTCTTTGAACAGTGTAAAACTACAAACATTTCTAATGGCATTTCTACAGCTTCAGAGGGAGCTACATGTATGTTTAATAAACTTTAGTAAACTATTTCTAGTCCATAAGCATGATCTGAAACACAGCACATTGGCTCAACTGTTTTGTTTCCCTGTAAAGATGCAAAGGAAAAAAAATAAAAGTATCTTAAATTTTTAAATACCTTCTATTTACCTTATGCTTATGATCTTTTTAACCATTATCTTAAAAGGTATTTCTAGGAATTTTTCAGTGATATTTATACATAAACTGAAGTATCCAGCAAGAAACATATGGGACCATCGTGAATGTGAACTTCACACCAGTTATATCCATGGCAAACTTCTTCTGATCTCTGCAGCCTAGGACTTGGCTTTGTAAGAAATAAGATGTCTTAATTTTCAGAATTTAACCTCAATATTCTTTAATCTTTAATTATACAGTCATTTGGTACACAACCGTACCCATTTCATTGTTTCAAAGAGATATTTACAGTGAATAGGGAAATTAAATCCTGAATGAAGTACTACACAGCTTAGGCCACTCTCAAAGAAATAGGTAATAAAAAGTTAACAGCTAGAGCAATTAAGTAAAAAAAAAAAAGAAGTAGACAGACACAACTTTCAAAATACCTGTTATTACAAAAATGAAAAGGCAGAATAAAAGATTCTTTGCACATTGAACAAAGCCAACACCCTCTTCCCCCTGAGGAGTCTCAGTCTCAAGTGGAAAAATCCTGAATTAGCGACCAGGGATTAATCTAGTCTAACAACAATTTAGACAGAAGATACTACTTAAAAAGTTGTTTTATTTATTTTTCATTACAGAATTAAAGGTACTCATTTATTTGTACACATTTTTATTCATTTACCTGGGGAACAGCAAGCAACAGAATTACCTACCATGCTACGCTGGGATGAAAAACATTTCTGTGAACAACTTTTTAGGGTTTGTTTGTGTTTGTTTGTTTGAAGAGGAATTTCTTAAAGGAATGGGAAAGTAACCAAAATTCCACAAACACCTCCCCAAACTCCACACACAGAAATTTTCCTTCCCCAAAAACTTTACAAGCGTGAAAAGTAAACAAGAGATCAACATTAATCTTTCAGAATTTATCCCTTTAAAATAGAAATGGAAAGAACTTGCACAGTAGTGAGGAGAGTATTGCAGCATTAACATGATCCTACATTTGCAAAGAATTTTTAAAAAATTAAAAAACCTAAGCAAAATTTAAGTTTTATAGCACTGATAGAATAACTAGACTTTACTTTCCACACCTATATTGCTGTAAATAATGAAAAGACTATTTTCTTTCCCTATTCAATCCATAACTTATAAAGCTTTTTCCACTCCCCACCCCCCAGAAAACAAAGAACAAACAAAACAAATCCCACCCAAAGTTTAATTCCTCCATTTATAGCTGCTAAAATCACTGTTTAATTCTGAGACTTCACAAAACACTTTTGCAAGCAAAGCCTCTTCCAAGCAGAAACACTTTCCAAGAGCTACTTTGACCTGTTTGAACTTCAGGGAAAACAGCTTTTACAGCACAAAGTTGAAATGATAGATATTCAGGAGAATAGAATTTAGGACTTAGCTCATCACAGAAAATAAAGGACTGTAAAAAAGACCGATCATGTCTGGATCTGCAGTACCATTTGTGCACTGCTCCAGGGGAACTTTACTAGTTGAATTCAAAGTTATCTTGAGAAGAACCTGCTTGTTCTAATACACTGTGATGCCAGGAAGTAAATCCTACTTCTCAGACCTTTATTACTTAATAACAAACAAAACAAAAATCCCACTGATTGAACCCAATAAAGAGAAGCAAGAATGGGATATATCAATGGCAATTTGTATGTTTGCTTGGGTGCGAAGAACTCTCAGTGAACAGCAAATCCACTACAGCTGTCTTACATAAGCCAAAAAGAGAAGTTAGCATTTGGAGTGTACTAAATATACTGGAAATATTGGAAAAAAAGCTTGCCCACTTACTATAAAAATATAAAAAATTGAATACTTTTGCAATTTAAACAGGAAAAAAGCAAAATCTACAAAGAATATTACTAAATAAATTCTGCAAATACTTTTACGTATCACTGAAAGATACAGCACAATTGTGACATAGAGAATACTTATCCGACATCTGTCTTTAAACTATAGAAAACCCCCCCACACCTTAAGAAAGCAGAAATGCTGACAGGGAGACCAAGCACCAAAAACCAAAAACCAACCAGAAAAACCTCTCAAACTGAAGCAAACAAACCAAAACCAACAAAAAAACGCAACACAAGCAAATAACCCCTCCCAGATACTTAATATACTTCCAATTATCATTAAAACTTCAGCTTTTATTAAATGGTTTTAGGGATTTTTTTTTAAGTCACCTAAAATATGTCTGCAGCACAAAACATTTAAGCATTATTTAAGGTGAAAAGTCTTACCCAACATTTTGGTTTTTTATAGGTTTTCATTTTTGTTTGTTTGTTAAATTATGCCTTAGATAACACTTCACACAGCGGTTACGTAACTCTGCTGATGTTAGTGTTACTTTGTCTCAGGCCTACTAAGCTGCATAATTGCCAACACATTTTACATAGTGCAGGGTTTCTTTCCACACCAGGAACAGCTTTTGTTTCTGTAACTACGAAGGTATATTTTCCTTGCTCAGAAAGGCCATGAAATTGTGCTAGGGATTGTGGAGGGAGAAGAGAAAACCAAGGTCCAAAAGCAATGGCAAAAATTGCAATGCTGTTCATTCTGTAGCCATTTTGTGCAAATCCCAGCCCCAAAGAGCAAGCAGCAAAAGGAGAAAAATGAAGTGAAAAACTCTGTTCAAAGAAAAATAAAAACCTACTAAAAATGCCAAGTTGGCATGAGAAATCTTCCTTAATTTTAGATGATTTTCCTAGCAGCATTCTAGCAAATCCTTGTGAAATATTACACATTACCTTTAAATATGATCCATAGTATTTTGTTACATAAGGACTATCACACTGACTTAAAACTGTTATCTCTTGCTGTATATCTTCTATTTCATCTTCTGCTTCCTCAAGGTCTATGATTTTTATGGCAACCACTTGCTGTGTTCGATTATCAATTCCTTTGAAGACCTCACCAAAGGAGCCCTTCCCAATGCGTTCCAGTTTTGTGAATAGTTCTTCTGGGTCTGTTCTGTGGTTCTAGAAAAAGAGAAAAAAAGAAGGGAAAAAAGACATGTGAGTTGCCTAATTTACTTCCAAGTTATCAGCCCTCATTACTTCCCAAGAAGCATATCATCCAGATTTCTCAGCACCAATCAGATAAATTTATTTTCTACACACTAACTTCTAATCTAGCTATTAGTTACAGAACATACATTATGCAATTCTGTCAAAGGAAAGTGAGCCTTACCAGGGAGGAAGTCAGGTACAAATCTCATTTCACTTCCTCACATAACAATCCTTTAAAATGAAATAATAGAGCTGTTCTTAACATTAATCCTGTCTGTGCAGTAATTCAGAAGACTGGAGACTGCAATTACTGGCACAGGACCACCATCATCATCACCCAGGCAGAAAAGGCTGGGCTTCCCACCTGGCCAAGAGCCTAGGGCAGGCACAGCTCCCTGTCACGTATACCCAGCAAGGGGTGGTCAGGAGAGGATGGCACGACTGCCAGATTCCGATATCAGGTAAGACTAGGTGTCTTTGGGGCAGTTAAAAGTGCTGACAGAGAGATGAGCCAAAGGGACTGAGAGATGTTCAGCAAAGAATAAGAAGGCTGTCATGGAGTACTGAACCCATGGCACTGATCAGAACTGACTGGTACCACCAAACATGCCTTAAACATGGGAGCAGAGCACACAGAAGCAGAACACTGAGGACACTGCTGGTTTGGAATCTCTGCTGAGTAACTACTCTTAAAATCACCAGACTGCTTATTACACAAATATTTTAAATTTCTTAGCTTCACTCAAGTAGTCAGGAGGGCAACAAAAAGGAAGCAAATTCTCCTTTTCCCTTCAAGATAAAGCATGCCATGTGGCTGCTTAGAGAACCTTGCATATCCAAACATCAGAGCAGTGGCCTTTGAAGGACATGGATGACACACTCCACAGTTTAAGAACACAGAACTTCAGACCAGAGTACAAAAGTTTACCGAGAAACATTCTAAAGAGGTCAGACAGACACACCAAAAGACCAGAACAGCCCATGTTTGCAGAGCAACAGAATTAAGCACCTTACTGCTATAAGAAGTGGGCAACTGACTGCACAAATCAGAGTTGAATAAAGAAACATCCCTGCCCAGAAAAGGCCCTCTAATTCATTAAGAAGTTTTGAAAATATGAAAGAGATGCTTTGCTCTGCATCTTTCTCACATTCCAAAAGTCAGAACCAGTAAAAGAAGCAGCAGGTTTGGCAAAAGCAGACACTTAACTTATAGCACAGATTACCCTACATACCATACTCAAGTATCAACATGGAACTCCAGAAAACAACTTTACATTGGTGTTCTTGCAAATTCATGAGAAAGTCTTTACCAGGAGAAAAAATACAGTAGTACTTTAAGCTAGTCCAAAATAGACAGTCTCATTTTCTTACATCTAGGCCCTTACTGTTGGTTCTTCCCTTTGACCAGAACCAAAATTTATTCCACAATATGGTGAAAGAATCAGGAAACAGATTTAGCTAAGAATTAACTATATTATTTGCCAGGTTTATTTTCAGCTGAATCAGTTCACTGCTTATATACACCAAGCTGTTATTTCTGCTATCACAAGAGGAGGGAACATGAATTAGTACAGCAGATTCATACTGATCAGTAGAGGTAAGATTTCTGGATTTTGCAAACAGACAAGACACACTGCTGCTCCTGAGCAGCACGTTACAAGAGAAATGAGGAAATTCCCCCTTGTCTATAATGAGCTCATTGCTACTCTGCTCCATTAAAAACAAATAACTCCTAGAAATAGTTAAACAAAAAAATTGTACTTCCTTCTGTTGATAGGGACAGTGAAAGACCTAAAAGATGAACAAATATACAACCAAAGCAAATTAAAAAAAAAAAAAATAAAAAAAAAAAAAAATAAAAAAAAAAAAAAAAAAAAAAAAAAGAGCCTATTTGGTCTGAAACCTGGGAGAACTAATATTGTTATACTGGGAAAGAAAATTACTGAAGGCTTGAGGTGCTCATAAGGCTTTTAGTTAAAATGGTCCCAGAACACCAGTAAATCTTCAGACTGTCCAAAGACACACACATTGCCATGCACTACTGCACCAGCTCCTGCCATGAGTTCACACTAAGACTAAAAACCATTTTTAAAAAAATCTGAACTTAAAATCTGTTTTCAGGGGTGCTACAAAAAATTATTGTAGGGACAGCTATGGCAAAAGCAGCAGTGACTGTCACCCAACCTTTCCCTGCTGCCAGGTAAGATGCCAAACTGTCCTCTAGCCAGGAATCGTTTCTCAACTGCATTAGTTACAATAAGGAGTAATTAACTGATAGTTCTCCATTTACAATAAACAGAGACACACAGTTCCAAGAAACAAGTTAAGAGAGATGACTGGCAAAACTTTTTATTAATGCTTAAATACTCATCTTCACAAAAACTAGCTTCAATTTAAGACATACTTGGAATCTGGGATTTCAGGAGTCATTCATACTAATAGCTGCCGTTGATTTGAGATTAAACCTGTTAAACCCCTCCGATCAGATAAAAGAAAAGCAATTTAATCACAGACACACTGAGCTAATCCAGTCCTTCACAAACGTTTGATCACCTCAAAGGGCAACACTTGGATTTTGCATGGGGAGAAACCTTAAGCAGAAAACTCCTCTGGGCTGCTCAGGAGAAAAGCACATCACTGCATCCTATACACCCACTTAACCATCATCAACAGAACAAACCAGGTCTACAAATGCTCTCACCCAAGCTGCTTCAGGTGAACTAGAGCTTTAAAGGCTATTTTATCTTCCAACAACTCCTGATGCCATTATGTGAGTGCTGGAGTACAGGGAGAGATCAGTTATGATGCATTTTGAAACATATTTGCTTTTAACTTTCTTAATTTCCTTGTCTTTCAGCCTATTGTTCTCCAGGAATCTTTTTCTATAACTAATGAAAACAAAACAAAACTTTAAAAGACTGCTCTGTAAACAAATGTACAGAAAAGGACGGAGATGTATTTTATATAAATAGAAGTGTATATGTATGTATACACACCCTCAATGCATACCAGTAAATTTCTGCAACACAGCTGCCAGCTAAGCTTCTAATATGGTAGAAATTAAGATTTTTAACACTAACTCCTGAGCAAAAACACCCATTGTTATTCCTTGTTGTTTCACAGATCTTTCACTGAAATGGAAAAAAGCTTTAAAAGATGCCTGTGTGAATAGCTGGTATTCTTTTTTTTAAATCAATACTGATTTCCAAGGGAAGCCATGTCTGTTGGGCAGCAGATGGTAACAACACAATAGACAGTAAATGGACTCCATCATCACCTCTCCAAAGACAACACCTGTAAGTGGACAAATCAGGCAGAGAATGTCTTGCTCTTCCCCTCCCTAAACCCAGTTCCACAGACAAAAGCGGCAACAAGTATGACAAGCGTAGGCACATTCACATGCCAACTCCAGTCTCACCAGTGTGACTAAGAGCACCAGCAGGAGCGTGACAACAAAAACTCTCTGCATCGCTTCCAAGTGCACCATTTCACCAACCCAGCACAACCACACAGCCTGGGGACTACAGGAAATCTTTCCTCCTCTCTTACCCAACCTTGTGCCATTGATGCCATGATGATTTTTGGCTTTTTCATATACCCCTCTTATATATCCTTTCATACACCCTTTCATATACCCTTTTATACAGCTTTTATGCAACCTTAGTGCTTTCAGCCCACATACTTGTAACTCCCCAAGTCTGATAACTAGCTTAGACCCAAAGTTCCATTAAGCCAAGAGACTAAACATCTTGGAAGCCTCGCAGTTGGTGGACAGAAAGCCCCAGACACCAAGGTCCACTCCAGAACACATTCTGTAAACCAAGACAGATCCATGCAGAGGGAAGGTTCCTCAGGACGGGGCTTCTCTCGAGCCTCTCACTGGGGAATCTGTGATAGATATGCTAATATGCAGGGTCTATAATTGTATATGCAAATCATCGCGTGTGTGCATTCTCCGGGGGGGCATTCTGCAGAATTCTGGGGGATGCATCCTGCCTGGATGTGGTGCACCTGAGGATCCTTAAATAAATACCAACGTAAAACCCTTTTTTCCCCTCTAACCATGTTTGGCTTTTAATTCTAAGCTCAGGAAAAGGCATCACCATCACTTTATCTGCTTATACACATATGTATGTGCCCACAGAAAGTCACGCAATCTGGCTCCAAAGAGACCTCAGGAGGTCAGCCAGTCTGATCACCTGCTCAGAAGCCCGAAATAAAAACCACTATAGCATCATTTTTGCCAGCATACATTTTTTTAACATAATTTTTGCCAGTTGTTGCATCAAGTATTCTGCCAGTCTGGCTTATACAAGCACTTTCCTTTGATTCCAATAAACACATGTTTCTGAAGGAATGTCCTGGCTGTGTTCTGCTACAAGACCGACTTGCTGACTCATCTTTCCACCTCTGACCCTGCCATGTACCTGTTCTTCAAATCCTGAATTCTTCCTTTGAAACAAACTTAAAACATACTGAATATGTAGCTTCCAAAATTATACAGACATCTAATAACATAGATCAAATTAGAAGAAACAGTATATCAGGCTTTGTCTGGATCTGTCAGTACAGGACAGCTCCTTCACAGAAACAGGTCTTCTGAAAATGCATATTAATGAATTTCATTCAAAGGTACTGAATACAATTGAATGAAAAAGCAAAACTTGAAACAATCTTGGACAGAGACTGAAACAATGCCTTAATCCTAACAAACTCAAGCACCTAACATCCTCCAGGATTCCTAAAGCAAGTATTTTAACAGTCTTGTGAGATTTCTTCTTTGTCAATGTGAGAACATATATCCCCTTTTCTTAAAAGTATTTCTAAAACCTGATCAAGAAATGCTGTCACACCATTGGGACTTTCAAGCATCTCCCAGGCTCTATGTGGATCAGAAGTTCCCTTAGAATTGTAGCAGTGCTACAGAACAGCTCACCTACACTGGGAGATATTACCCAAATAAGCATTAAATAAAGATAAAATAATTAGTTCAAAGGATTTTATAAAAGGTTGGTAAGAGAAGACCACAGAGTGTTTATTCATGTTTTTCAAGCACCCACTACTATGGCAGCCTAACAGGTCCTGGTAGCTTTGGAAGTCATCAGAATTATCTGTGTTCAAAAGACTGTCATTTCAAGCAATTTTTATTTGCAGGCATTTACATATTCTCAGATAATAAAGGACCTCTTAAATTTTTCTTCTGTTCAGAACGCCCAAAAATAAAATTAAGAAGGAGTAAGAATGACAAACCTGATAGGCTGCAGTACTTCCTAAGAGTAATGTCTTAACCAACAGATACATTCTTCTTAATCTCTTCCCATACACTATCTGCATGTAGTTTCAGATATTATATATATACACACATTAATTATACACCATGCATGTTAAATCATATAACAATATTTATTCACATAAATTACATATATTTTCATATTTTACCTGCATAAGGAAAGTTATTCACAGAAACAGTGCCATAGGCAGGGTGTGTGTGTGTGTACACATAAAAATTTAAATAGTTTGAAGTTAATGAAGGCATAGGTGCAGATCCATTATTACTTACAAAGAATAATAAAATATGAACCTGCTGACATTCAAGATAAGGGTGGAACCTGCAGACATCTCTTTTTCTCTATCTTGAACATACACACTTTTGTTTTCAGCTACTCTGGCATGTAAATAAACTCTGATGCTGCCCTGCAGTCCTGTTCAAGACTCAGATATCAGGATTCAATTATATTTATTGGAACTATATGATACATATGCAGAAAAATTGTTTTAACAACAAAACAATTTAATTTTATCAAACTTTTACATTATCTACAAGTTATTCTACTCGGTGGGTAGTGCAAACTAGATCTGGGTTTCATTGTCCTTAAATGGGACCTGACCTCTGTTACAACCTTTATGAAACTTCTCTCTTATCTGACAAGGCCAAGACTCATTGCCATTTTTAGTGAGAACCTGGAGAACTTCATATAAAAGCAAAAACAGCAAGCAAAAAGGTATGTGGCTTTTTTTTCATCAAGTTAGCCATAAGGTGAACTGCTTGAAAACGTATATGACTATCAAAACTCTAAAATCAGCATTCAAATCCACCTATTGTCAGATTTTTAAGGAATGAATTACCTTCATATTCAAACCATCTCTGACCTGTGGCAGATGCAAGCTGTGAATTGTATGTTATGCTGAAAATGGAAACCACTGAACTCACTTCCCCTATTCTTAGCTTTTCTTTCCCACAACATAAAGCAGCTTAGGAAAAAGCATATATAAGCACAAAAAAAGACTAATATCATACGTCCCAAAGATTAGCTCTTTGACACTTCTTTGAGACACAGGCAATCAAAACAAAATTTACACTAATTATTTATAAAGAGTACTCTGCACTGAGGAAAGGAAACAATGAGAAATTTCTCATGACAGTGGGTTTCTCTGATACCGTATACATCCTACACTTCAAATGGAGTCCCACTTGGTTTCTATTCTGTGTATCAATACCTTTTAACTACCTAGTATATTTTTAAAAAGTTCTGAAACTACTGCATATAGCTGCATGATCGCCAGTCTGCTCACATCTCTGAGGAGCACAGCCTCTTAACAGAGTCAGAGAAATCAAGGCAGGAGGACACACAAATTACATTATTGAGTCTTTACTACAATTTGAAAAAGATGTGAGTGGCTGAAGGTTTTCTAGCTAGAAGGACGGACATCCTGAAATGGAGACAGAAATCAGTTCAAGAAACCAACAGGTTCTGGTGTCCAGTCTTCCAAATAACTCTGTTCTGCACTTATTAAGAGTTCAACAAATTGATCTTTCACAAGTTTCATCTTCTCTGTTGAACAGTTAAAGTGACTGCTGAATGAGTAACTAACCCACCTCAATGAGCTAACCTGAATTAGAAGTCAGAACATAAAGGACTACTGCAATTTCTCACAGCTAAAGAACACTTGTAACCTCTCAATTTTAAGAACTGCTTTGAAAAACTCACCCTGCAGAGAGATCTCAAAAGCCACATCCAATAGGAATATGGAAAAAAACAACATTTATGGGCTGCAGCCTACTTTTAGGAGTGTGCCTTTCCTTTCAGCATCAGCCTGCTTATCGGTACACAATTTTTTTTATTTTTGCCACACCCATTTCAAGGAATAACCACGTCAGAACTCTGCCAGCAATAAACTGTATCATTACAGAATTTCAACCATTTTCCTAATACTTAAATACAGCTCAGTGGCAACTGCTACATGAATTTGACAGGCCTTCTCACTCTAGAAGCCATTTTAGCATTTCTTCTGTGTAAGTTACGACTTGATACACAGATTTTCCTCCTGTAAATAAGATTAGAATCATACTATAAGCCAGCTAGAACAAAAATAACAACAAAATGTAGGTTTTTAACTTGCCAGTTCATAAACTAAAAAGTAGTAAAAAGACTTCAGGTACAATGCACATTAGTACTTTTGCTAAATCTCTCCACTGAAGAAGTCATTACTTATTTTCAGGCTAAACAAAATTAAAGTGAGGCACAAACACGCTAGTTGAAAAAGGATAGCTCCAAACCACAGTGTGGGTGGGTTGAAGAGCAGGCCACAAGTTAGGCTACCACAGTTAAGTCTCCAGGCATAGTGACTGCCTGCAATGAACCCTAAGTGGGACGCCAAACTTAGAGGGTATCACCATTCCTTTAATTTGGGGAGGGATCATTTGGAGAAAGGAAGGCAAACACACCAGTCTACTAGAATCCTAGGTTTCAATCCTCTCCGCAAGGCTAGAGGACCACAAGGTTGAAAGCTGTACTCTCTTCTTGAACACTGGCTGTCGATCATATCAATGATACTGGACCTGAAGCTACAAAAAGCACACCATGAAAAACCAGAAATACAACTCCAAAATGAGCTACAAAGAAAGCAAGAAATCTCTATTGCCAAAACCAACCTGCCTGCTTCAGCGAACTCCTCTTTCAATTACTTTGCAGCTCATTCATAGCCTGGCAAAGCATCTCAATACATAAAAGGCAGGGGGAAGGGGGAGAGGAGGAAAAGAAACACTCTGAAAAAAAAAAAGCAATCAGATTCCTCTTGCCAGCTAGGCTAGAATAATGCTGTGCAGGAATGTAAAAATGTTCTTGCTATGACCAGCTGGCAGATGACACCTTTCTAGGTGAGAGATCAACAGCAAGAACATTTTGCTCCCATCAAAATTCTCTATATTTTTAACTGATCTACAGCAGTAGAAATTCAATCTTTTTTATTCAGTGTTTCACACTTAGGCATGCTACAACACTTAGGGTCACTTCAAGCTGTACAGAGTTTTTATTATTCTGCATTCATCGCCCAACACATAAGCCTCCACTGAAACACAACTTGACACCTAGCAAAGTACAGACACCCTCTGATCCTCCCCCAGTCAACATTATTCAGATATTCAGAACATATAACAATACCCAGTTGAGAGAAAAGCCTGCAAAAGATTGGGGAGCAGGGGGAAACAGGAAAAAAAACCCCCATTCTCCAGGACTGAATTCATGGTTCTTGAATTCTGGTTCATGTAAACAGTGAAGCCACTCTGGGCTCTCAGACTCCCCCTTCCTAGGCTCAAGTGTGAAACCTGCAGATTTCCGCACATTTCTCATTCCTTGTTTTCCTTCATCGATACACAGAGAACTCACGCAGAACCATGACAGACTTTGGCACAAAGCTTTTTCAGATATGCTGCCTCAATCAAGACCATTCAAATCCAGATTTCAGCAACACAAACTTGGCTACACACTTCCAAAAATTGCAGTTCTGTGCAACTCTTCAAAGTTTTCCTTATGAAGAAGGAACTAAGTTGAAGCCATTCTCTTTCCTGAGTTATGGACCTAATGATACAGCCCATCTCTCCAAAAACACATGCACAAAATATGAGGAAGAACGAGACCAGCAAGCTACTGCTACCTCGTCAGTACCTGTATTAAGAGTTTCTCTGATTCAGTTCTTTTTGCCGAATTTATTTGGCTCCCAATCCTCTGGCAGAGGAGACTTCAGTGGGTACCAATAGGCAGGCACCCTTCCCAAGAGATTTAAGCTTCTCCTTCAGAGTTAAGGAACGTGCTCAGTGATCCTCATCTAATCAGCAGAACAGACATGTTCTAGAAGAACTGCAAGAAGTTTAAATTTAAAGAACAAATGACAGTTCTTTAAACAGAGTAAATACTGGTGAGGCAGTATTAGGAAGGGATTTGATTTCCAATTACTGTAAGAAAGAAATAGCAGGATTTGGAACAGTGACTCCTGACACGGTAGATACCTCACCAACTCTTTATTTCTTCAAAGACAACATACAAGCAGACACTACCGCATGACAAAAAATATTTGTCACAGAAGCACTCCAAAACCAACTTTGTACTGTTCATCTCCAACCTAATCTTCCCAAAATCCACTCCTGAACCCTTTTGTCAATTATTAAATTCAGTCCCTTAAGAATAAATGAAAGAATAAATGTCCCCAAGAATACATGAAATTTCACAACTTCTAAATCTGAAGACAGTCACTAAAGAGCAAATAAGCGGTACTTTTACTACTGGTTTTAAAATTCATCCTTTCACTTTTAGAGACGACTGAAAACTGAGGCTACTACTCTTGTCTATCTCCACTAATACATTTCACAGGTCTCATAGTACAAATACTGTTGCAGAGGCACACTCGGTCATATATACTCTTCCTGGTGTGCTGTCAAGTTTCTATATATAAAGAAACATTCCTCCCCTCAAAATAAGCACCTAAATAAAAAGTTGCAATATATTACTGAGCTATTGCTTGCTATACATTCTTCTTTTGGAGAAAAAGGAGAAAAGCAAGACATAACTTTCATCAGGACTTGTAAGGCTGAGACACTGGAGTTCAAAAACAGCCAGTGCAAATATTTTCAGTGTTAAAACCAGAATAAAATAACAATTATATCCTTTTAAAAGTCAGAACTCTGTTTTCACATGTAATGTTTTTATCTTTGGGGAATATTATTCTCTGCTCAAAACTGACAGTGTATGATGGTACAGAACAGCACAGAGATTAAGGTGAGTTGGTTTATGTGGTCTCCCCAGCTTCAGCTGATTTGCCTCTGAATTCCAAGTCAATGCACATAACGTATCTATAAAACTGTAAAATATGCAGAAAAAAAATACTACTACAAGACTGGAGTTTTGCTTTTAACCCTGGTAAAAGCATCTGCTGAATTCCAGGTGATATACCTGCACAGCTCCCACGTACTGAATAGTTTTCGGAGCTCTGTCTACTCTACTCCTTTGACAGCAGTAGGACAGTGCAAGCATGACTGAGCCCTACTTTTCTTGTCACCAGAGTAACTTAGCACAAGGCATAAGAGAGAAGCACCAAGTTCAGCTGAGCTGATTTAGCAATCTACTACTAGATACAATATAGCTTGTAGGTCCCGCACAACCAGGAAAGAAACAACTGCAGTGTTGAATTCCACAAATATTTTAAAGCAGATCTGCCTCAAGCAGCAAAGAGCCATGTTGTTCTCCTTAAGGCTTAAAATACTGTCTTCCTGCAGTCTACCTGCACTGTGGCTCAAAGTACCAATCAAGGAACTGAAAATGGAAAAAACACCACAGTCCACATCAACTTAATCATAAGAAACCAGTTTTTCAGGCACTGGGAAGTCTCCTGGTGTCCTGCAAGTGCTAGACTTTTCAGTTTCCCTTACAAAAGACATGTCTCTAAATACTGTAAGTTTAAAGCCTTTTCAAATTCACTGTAGAAACATCTGGATACAGCTCAGTTTCGAGGAGAGGAATACATTAAAAGAACCTTGAACAGCTCTTTCTTCAAAGGTTTAAGTTCCTCTAACATGCACCTTCTAAACATTTAAGTATTTTACAGTAACAGACTGGTTGCCCTTAAAAGAAGCCATATTCTTTTAACTTCAATGCATAAGATTTAGTAGAAATTTGACGCACTTCCCAACTAGCTTTAGGTACCACACATTTCTAGATGTGCACTAAGTTAAGAGAAAATGTGGGTTTTTTACTAGGGCTATGAAAAAGATCATTTACAAAATTAAACACTACCCATCCTTTAATCTTTCTCTACCCGTCCAACTAGGCAGTAACTGATCTGCCCCTGAGCAGCCTGCAGAGAGGGACTCTCCAGCTTCCAGGCTCAGGTCGTTCAGTGAGCAGTGTCCTACAGCCACTATGTTAACCAGCAGCACAGAGAACAAAGCTCACCTTGACATCCAAGTTTTCATTTCATCAAGCAATCCTTCAATTGTGAATCAGAGTACACTGGCTGACAGGTCACATGCTCCTGGCTGCTCCACTTTTAGAGGAAGTTAGGCTCTTTATTGCAAGAGAGTCTGAATGCCAACAAAAACAGATGGAGAGCAGGTCTAACAACCTCTCTGGCTGTGTTCAAAACTACTGTCACACAGGATCAGAAGATACCAACAAAACCATGAGAAAGGAAACAGAAAGTGTTTAGATGAGTAGGATAGCAGAGGTAACGGGACATAAACCCCCAAACCAGGTTCCAAAGCCACACATACTAACAAAAAAGCAAATGAGAAGAGTCAACATTTCCATCAGTTAATAAATTAATGGTTCACAGACTTAAGGTTTTGCATGACAAATTAGAATAGGAAAAGGGTAAATTTATACATTAAAACTCTACCAGCTACAAAAGGCATTTATTACTTGAGTGATGCTCCATCAAGTTTACAGACTAGTTTAGAAAATTTAAGTGCTGACATATTGAAAAGTAGCCTCCCTATCCACCTTAGGAAGTTTAATTGTTACTCACTTGCAAGTGAACAGTTTAAAACCTTTTTTATTTGTAAAGAGTTTTGGAGCATTGTGTGAGATGCTGCCAAGAATATAAGTTAATCAGAAACACATCAATCTGAAATGACTGACATACTTGAAATGTTCCAGTCACTTGAAACAAACAACTGTCTGAACTATGTACTCTGCCTGCTGAGCAATACAGAAGCACTTGTGTAGGACTAATAACGGGTCCAACACCTTCTTCACTCCAGCTGTTTTCAGCACCTGGGCTGCCAAAGACACAGAGACACAGCAACATCTGTCTCACAACCTAGATCCACAAATGTTCTGTAGGAGTTCAACTGGATTCCTTGATGTGCTGGTGAACAGGTTTCTCCTTGTGAGATCCCAAAGCATTCCAGACTAAGAACTAGTTTTATTTTTATCCCAAGGAACAACTGTGACATTACTGAATAAAACCTCAAACCTGACAATCAAGTTCACTGCAAATTGTGCTTCCTGTAGCCAGGACACCTTAACTGTGCTCACCATCCTTCCCATTTTCCATCTAATCTTGGATTCTGCATAAAATGCCATAATTTGGGATATAATGTTCAGCTTCAGACCACTCACTTTATACATACACCGAGTTCTTTGATTTTAGTGAATGGGCCTAGAAGTTCAGCAGCCTTTCCAAAGGAGCAAGGAAAATGAATGTGTTTAGGAAGTTGTTTGCAGAGGCAAGAATTGTTAGGTATAAAATTTCATTTTGGTAGGGACACAAGACAGGTTAAACAGAATGTAACCACTACATAAACAAATGGCTCTGTAACTACTCATAAGGGCAACAGATAATACTGCCTCTCTGGGTCTGTCATTGCTGCCAGGGGACTAAAGTCAGGCTCCAAGTCCACCAAAAAACTCTGTGTGACTTTCTGTAATTTTCCAAGTTTAAGGGTTTTTTTAAGGGGACCTGACTCTTCATAAGATGAAAAATCTTAAAAGAATAAAAAAAGCTGCTGTTATACTTTGGAGAAAAACTGTCTTAAGCCTTGTTTTTGGAGTATGCAAATTATGTAACATTTATTTCTGGACTTTTCTAGATATTTTTTGTATAATGAAATTTAAGGGAAAGCATAAGATGACAATAAAGCTGAAAACTTCAAACTTGTGACATTCTCTGACAAATTCAATTTCCAACTGTTATACTCAATAAAACCTTCCCTCAACAGATTACAAAACAAGAGATTTGACATTACAGGCACTTTCCAACAGTGACAGTTTTAACATAACTATTAGATCTTCCATCATAGAAGAACCTGTTTATTCCTTCTTCAATCAATCGCCACATGTTTATCACTGAGCAGAAGCAGGGATGCTTTTACCATCACTTAGATGATCCTGACTGAATAGTCCAGATAGGTTAAAAAAACCTAAAGGAAACAACTCTTCTACCTCAGACTGCCACACAGTTGTTGTGTTGGTTTTAGGGTTGTTTTTTTTAATTAAAACACTCCGTGTTATGACTCTTCTAGAAGAAAGATGAGCAGATTAATATCACACCAAATTCTATTTCTTTGTATTCTAAGGGTTTCAGGACTTTAATCATCTTCATTAAAAAAAGTCATCAAGGAAAAATTGTAGTTTAATTCTGTGCACCTGTACTTATGTAATAATTTTAAAAATGTTTTTAACATACCAATATATGTTAAGGGCTGTGGGTTACACTAATACCAATACTAGTGGGGATAAGAATACTATTAAGTTTATTGGTACAACAATGGAAAAACAGAACCTTAAATAATTTCAAGGTCCTTTTCTGACAGCAGTTACGGAAAATAGGACAGCAATACATTAAGCAGATAAAAATAGGAAATTGACAAACTAGAATGTTGAAACAGAACTTTTCCAAATACAAACACACTAGAAAGCCCAGAGGATGTAAATAAAGAGGCTCAGGCTAAAACCTTTAAATCTTTTATCACAAAAATATTTTAGGATGTTCTAATACAACTGTTACTCTGACACAATGGAACAAGTAGGCTGAGAAAATGTGGCTTGTGTCCTCTTATAGAAACAGAAAGTCAGTGAAAGACCATAACAGATTTCAGAAAGTCTAGAAATTATTAGAAATGAGAAAGGTAAACTAAACCATAGCACTGTAATGACCTAAATTAGTATATAAATACCGTTTATACATCAATTCTACACTTTCTAGAAGTCATAAAGTTACCTGGCCAAGAGATACCGTAACTTTCTGTTCTGAAGCCTCTCTACTGTATCTCTCACATACACAGAGACGTATCATAAATATTTCTGTATTACCTGAAGTGAAAAAACCTCTGATTTTATATAGGTATGACTACCCCAGAAGTTAAGAGAATGCTCAAAACACTGACGGGCCTGCCAGTGTCTGACAAGCAAAAATCAACACTGAAATGAGCTGGGTTCTAAGCTCCTCTACATTGATAAAAATCTCTGGCCAAACGTGTATTTGATTGTCCAGTGAAGTAAGAATGAAGAGTCAGAGGTATTCCCCCTTTCATATGGAAGCCAGTAATATACCAACTTGTTCGTTTCCTAAGCAGGTAACACAAACATACAAAAATGACACCAGGCCTCATTCCCAGGCGGGGAGAGCTGCAGGTTGCTGACAGACGATGTTCCCCAGTGCTCTGTCCCCATCAGACCTGGCAGATACCACCCTTCCATGAATCCCAAAGTACTCCGGGAAGCTGCACTGCAGGCCGAGCGCCAGGTTGGTGGGGAAGTCCTGCAGCAGGTCCGCCTCCCAGCGCGCCTGGTATGTCATTTACAACGCACCCACACACCCTGCGATTAACTTCACTTCACCTTTAATCAGTTTTAGAGGCTCTTACGTGCTCCTGGATGCGGCGCGGCCACCCCTGAACAAAGGGGGCAGGGAGGGAGGGGAATCTCTTCTCCCTCGCCGGGGTGCAGGCCCCCGAGGCCTCCCGTTACCGAGGAGCAGCCCCTGTCTCCCTCCTTGTCTCCCTCGGTCCCTCGGCGAGGTGGCCGGTCCGGCCTTCCACCAGGCCGAACGCGGCCTTCCCGCGGCCCTGCTCCGCTTCGCCTACCCGCAGCCTCCCGCGCCCCGGCGGCAG
>VYXC01005344.1:214943-229619 GCA_013397175.1 Platysteira castanea
GGGAAGGGAAGGGGAAGGGAAGGGAAGGGGAAGGGAAGGATAAAGGAGAAGGCAAAAAAAATTCAGAAAGAAGTAGTATCTCTTCTTGGTAATTCTCTCGTGGAATTACTGTACTAAAGGAAAGGATTTCCTTACCTTTCCTATCGCGTCTTCAATATTTTTTGATGCCTAGTTTCTGTTGCTCTCAAGAAGATGGTCTCTTCAGCTCAGCCTCCAGCCGAGTTGGTCCATGCCTACAGCAAGGCAGCAATCTGATGGAGGCAACTGGGAGGGGAAAAAGAGGAGAATGAAGTGCTAGGGAGCACTAGCTGTGAGCAGAAGACTGCTTTTTCCCAGCCTTGCCAGGCTTTCAGCACCAAAACAGAGCCACACAAACATGTATACACACACACACAAACGCGTGTGCACAGACACGTGAATGCAGGTGCACACACATCTTCAGTCCCTGTCCCCAGAGCTTCAGCCATCCTTCCTGAGAGGCCAGGGCCATCAGCTTGCTTTGTGCTGCTCTGCCACTTGCCTCTCAACCTTGTTCCCCTCCTCACTGGCCGCAGCCACAACGTTTGCCTGTTGGGCTCTGACAGTGTGGTTGGCTCCCGGGAAGAAGTATTCACACACGATGGCAGCTTGAGAGAAAAGTTGAAAAGGATTCAAAGCCATCTCTGTTGAAATAAACATCTGCTCTGTGTTCAGTATCATGGCAACAGGGCTCACAAAATGCACGGGCAGCCTTCCAAAGGCTCCTGGCACATCACAGCTATCAGTACCTGCTGAAAATAGGCTGATGGAGCAGTCACAGCACAGTGGGGAGCACAGACGGGGACCCTCAGAAGAGAAAACTTTGGTCAAAGCTAGAAATAACTTCATGGTTTCCTTGGAGGAATACAGCTAAGAAATCCACTGCCCCTGCAGCGATGCTGACAGCTAGGAAGAAACAGTGGCACTACTACTTCCATGTGGCTGAGATGTGTCCTCATCACCTCAGCCCACAGTTTCTTCCCAGTTGCCCCAGTGCAGGCAGAGGAAGAAAGCAGTGGGATGTGGCTGCAGAAAAGCATTTGTCCCTGGAAACCACTCAAGGAGATGTGTGTTCGATGGCTCTCAGTTTACATTCAGTTCCCTGAGGAGTGGTCAGAATAGGCAGAGACCTGTTGCCTTTGCCTCTAGCTACAACTTCTGCCCAGACAAATTGGGACATTAAATGCAAACGTCTCTGTTTAGCTTTCCATTCCCATATCCCTGCAGAGGCAGCACTGTGACACAACATTGAGCTGAGTCCAAACGAGGCAGTGACAGTCACAGCCAGTGTATCCAAATGCTGCATTTGTCATGTATATCCTTTGCATTTAGTGACGGTGTCTTAGCAGGGGAAAGACCACAGATTGGGTCATGAAGACTCACCTGAACCTCCAGCTGGAACTTAGTAATGATGGTAAGAGGTCTTTTTAATGAGTGAATTGGGTGTGGTTGAGCCAGGAATCAATGTGAAGAGACAGTCTGATAATACCACTGTTACTGAGCTTCTTAGAGCAGAAATGCACATGAAATACCTTCTTGGGAGAGAGAACAGAGATATCTTTGTCTCCAGTCCAATTTACCCAAATTCCCCTCAGAGCACTAAGTGACAAACATGGCCTTCACTGAGAGCTTCAAAAGGAAATTGCTGTTTTCATAAAAGGCTTACGCAGTTGAGTTGCTTGTTAAAAGGGAACTTGAACAAGAAGAAAGAATGGAACAAATCTCTTAGAAAAATGTCCAGAAGCCACCAGACTGTGGGAAATGGGACTCAACATTCCGGTGACAGCCCAGTTGGGCTGTCACTCAAGAACAGCAAGCACGCAGCTTTGTGTGAACTGCTAGATGTCACAGATGGTGCCTCTTGGGTGAAGAAAATCAAGATATGGTCAAGACTTCAGCCAGGACAGTAAGAGGGAGAGGGAGGGCAAGCTGAGATGAGGAGTTGAGAGCTTTGTCAGTTTTACAGCAAGACAGGGTAAAAGGATGACAGAGACAAAAAGGAAACACAGACCTAGCAGAAAATCCTGCTAGGTTTTCACCTCTGTTTGAATATGTAAATAGAGTGATCTGAAAAATTTCCTGGCTTCACAATTCTTGTTTCCAGGAAATGAACCCTCAAGCAATGCTGAAAACCAACCCAGCTGCCATCACAGCTGTGACTAGCCAGGGGGCAAATGGGGAGACAATAAGGTGACAGTTCTTAGTCCCAGACCTGCAATCAGACTGGTATAGGCAGAGCCTGGTTGTTGCCCTGGTTTTTGTTAAGCCTTCTGTTTTTAACCTTGGAGTCAGATTCTTTCACTCAGATTCATGTAAATAATAGCCAATGTTTACTTAACGGTATTTTCTGTTTTTCATTCCTTTTGTGATAAGAGAACTTTGATGAGCACCTTTCTTCTCCAGTGGGATTGAGAAGGAAGTGACATGTCCTCCAATTCCTTGTGGAGCTGGGACGTGTATATGAATGTGAGAATGTAAATAATAAATAAATTATTCCTTCCTTTCTGCTGAACCTGGCAAGTGTGAGAGCGTCTTTATTGTGTCTTCCCAGACACACCTGGTAGGTAAAATAAAACTCCCAGCAAGAGCAACAGTGTCTCTGGGTGATGGGTGAGACCAAGGCACCAGCATGGTGAGTGTGTGGATCTAAGTGCAGTGTGTTCAATGACAGAGGCTGCAGCAAGGAAGAGAAATTTCCACTTTTCTGCCAACTAAGAGCAACCAAAGAGCAGATGATTCATGAGTACACATCTTCCCTGGCTGCTTTGGAAACTCTCCTCTATCTGGTCCAACTGCTATGTACACTTATCCCTTGTGCTGATGAGGAAGTCAGATGTAAACATGTGGACCAATGTCAGCAAGGCTACTGGTGAGACTGTAAATGCCACGATGGTAAGTGTCACCTGTGTGCTAGAAGGCTGCATCTGCAAAAAAAACCACACAATGGGTGGTGAATTCTTCATGTGTGCTAGTGCCTGGCCACCTTTCCATCCAGGAAAGTGGGCATTTTTTCGGAGAAACATAAATAATCTTGAGACCTAGTTAAATACCACCCTCTACTACCAGACGTTGAACAGCAGACTCAGCCCAGGGAACTGCCACTACAAAGATTAAAGTAGGGGGAGGATATGAGTGAGAAAGGGATGAAGGAAAGAGGAAGCTTCACAGACCCTATTACCGTTCACTGCTAACGAGCTGCTGAATACTTGGGCCATTCGTTCCGCCTTGCTCAATGTGCGAATGAGGAACGATAGCAAATAACCTACCAGAAAGCGTGAAAGGATCCATCCCCAGGAGATGTGTCAAGATGCGCTCCAGAGCCTGATCTTCCTGCTGTGTTTTAGGAGGGCTGCCACGGGGCAAAACGTTTGCTAGACTGACTGAGATACTAATGGGAGTCAGGGGATAAATGGGAGAAGAGAGAAACAAAAGTCAGTGCAGCAGAGGAGAGATGAACTTTCATAAGAGGGAAGTGAGGAAAGCTTGTTTATGAGCTGCTGCCAGGAAGTCCTATGACTAACGTTATTTCACACACCGATTTTACGGACCAAAGTTGTATTTGTAGCAGGCAGGATAAAATGCATAACCAAGCTGTGAAAAGGGGGGCTCACCCTTCCTTTAGAAGGTTACAGCATTCTCTGAAAGCTCTCCTGCCACGAGAGCATCCCACCAGAGCAAGGCTTTGCCTTTGCAGCAGAGACTGTTGCCTGGGGGCCCGGGAGCAGATTTTGTAACCCTAGGGAGGAAAAAAACCCAGCAAAGCTGTGTATTCTTGCAAAAAGAGCTGTTCTTTTTGTAATTCAGAGAGAGCAAATTTGACATGTGTCCCTATTTGAGATAAAATTCAGAGGAACGTCCGAATTCGAATGTTCTCCCTTAGAAAGCAGGTTACAGTCACCCCTCCCCCACCAGGTTCGGGAAAGAAATGTTCCTCGGAGGAAAGGAAAAAAAACCCTATTTTTTTAACAAACACACAGGAAAAGAATAAAAATGCTAAGTAATAAAACCTCTCGCTGTGGAGAGAAACCTGGGAAGATTTTTAAGTCCTTCCGTGGGTGTGGTCTCTCTCCTCCCCGGGGCTGAAGTGTGGCGTGAGCCCACCTCCGGGCCTCGGTGGAAATTTCTCCTGGATGATGTTTTCATGTTGTTGCACAGTTCCAGAAGAAAGGAAGAAGAAGCCAAAGTCCTAGGGAGACAAAGGAGTTTAACCCTCTGCCTCTCCCTTCCGAGAAAAGGAGCCAAGACCTGGGAAAAGCCGGAAGGTGCTTCTCCGTCTTCCCCCTCCCCCCGCTCCTCTCGTCGCTGCGGGAGAACGCAGAGGCGTAGTGACCTTGGAGCACAGAACTGCTTTCAAAAGCTCGTCTGGCTTTTTTTCTTTCTCTCGCACCCAGTTTTAAAGGCACAGAAAGGCCTGGGCATAGGACAGGCGATACGGGATACAACATCAGTGCTGCAGTTCGGTGATTTATGGCTGCTTGGCAGGATGTATTGCTGGCTACTGGCTGGCTTGTCCCAACCCAGTGATCAGATTTTGAACTGCCTCCTGTTGGCAAGTCATACTGCCACAGGGATGGACAACTACCATGGCTATATTTTGAGCTGTAGTGCTTTCCTTTCACTTCTCCCTGAAGTAATGGGCAAAGGCAGTGGGAACCTGCTTTATGTATGGTGTAGAGGGAGCAGGGACACGGCCAGCTGCAGTGGATGGCCCCTGGCAGAGACGCACACCATGACATTGTACTGCAGGAACTGTGGGTTTGCATTTGCCAGAGTGCTGGGCTCCCTCATGCCAAGTCCCAATGGCCCCTGTGCCCATATTCCTCCCACTCCTCCTGTTCCTAGCACAGGCAGTGTCACCAGGAACTCATCACATCCAGCTTAGATGGAACTCCTGCAGCCTTGTTTGTATGGTTGCATTCACCTCCTGGCTAATCATAGCTGGGATAGATTGAAGCATCTCCTGGTGCCTCCCCATCTGGCACAGCATGTTTTGGTGAGCAGGTAAGGCCCTGGCAGTGCATCCTGCTTCCCACCCACCTCTCTGTTCCCTCCATGGCTCTGCACAGCCCTGACCATTTTATGCTGTCGTGTTGCAGCAGGGTCTGTGCAGAACCTCACCTACAGCTGCACTGCTTCCCCTGGATTTCCCCAGCACTCCAAACAGGGGTTTCTGCAGGTGGTTTCTGCAGGTGCTTTGCTGTGCTCCAGAGGTGCCTGTATAAGTGGATCCCATTCAACCCACATGCTTTTGCTCTCAGCAACTTGCCTCCCTCCGCCTGCCCATGCTGGTACTCCTGTGGCATGCAAGTACCTGAATTTTGGAGCAATTTATGCCAGCTGGATATCATTGCTGTGGTTCTATATCAAAATGAAACAACACAACTCTCACACACATATGCAGCTATTCGTGTGCATGGCCTGCAGATCCTTCTTTACATCACCATGATAAATACCCTGATGTGTCGTACAGCACAACTTCCTCAGCTTTTTGGTTTTGTCCAGTTACTTCCCCAGCCTGGAATTGTTCACCAGGAAGGACCTGAAGAGCAGGCCACAGCACAGAAAGACCCCACGTGGTTTCCCTGGGGTCCATCATAGGTATCCCTTTGCCCTGGACTGATTTTTGAGAGCTGCCTCCATGGGTGGCTAGTGCAGACCTGGATGCACATCTCCCTGCCAGGGACAGAGGTGATGCCCAGATGGTCCTTGGCTCAGTGCATGCCCCTGGCACATGCCAGTATGCAACTTCTTTCCCTGGACGGATCCCTGAAACTCCTTGGGTGTTAAAGAGTGGGGGCCCTTGTGAGGAGCTATACTCAACCTGCTCCTATTTTCTCACATTGGTAAGATGGCAGGGATGAGGAGGTAGGTTGTCCCAGTTGCTGCCAAGGCAAGAGCTCAGCACCTCCCACCTGCATCCAAGTTTATACTGTGTCTCCAGCCTGGTAAAGGAAAATACAGTCTGGCATCATACCCATCCAGCAATCTGCAGGGTGGAGGAGCATGAGAATCAGAGTCAAACTTACTGGGTCAGGTAAGGTGAAGATGGGAGCCTCACCCTCTGGGTTAGCCCCCATCCAGGAAGTCATTTCCATGGACACCTGCCCTTCTCACTATAAAAGCCACTCTGAGGAATGGTGCCATGTCCCTGCTAAGGTCCCATTCTCTGAAAAGCCACTCCACATCGGCCCTTGCTGCCCAAAAGTCTCCACTTTCCTCTGCTTTGGGGGATAAAGGAAAAGAGGGAAGGCGAGCAACAACTTACGTCCTTTCCCAGCAGTAACTCTCACCCCAGTTAGTGGGAAGAGGCAGCAAAACTGTGACCAGATCACTCAGAGGCAGTGAGCACCTGGTGAAGCAAGGCCTCTCCCCGGTTATTTGGTAGACCCGTATCATGTAACACCTGCGCCAGCACCACCTTTGAAGCCAATCAGTTTATGAAACAAAAATGAGAGAAAAATCAAGTCAACCAAGGTGTTTGAGCATGAAAAGGAAGCTCAAGTCAATTAGCTTCCCTCTGATGCCTGAAGTGGATGGGGATTTGGGGGTGGAGGAGCAATAAAACAGCAGATTAGCTGACTTTCATGCATTTGCCAGTCTGGCCGGTTCCACGGGATTTCTGGCTGCTGACATCACAGCGCTTCTCCAGGGACCGGCCAACCTACAGTAGTTTTCAGGAAATGCCAAAGAGGTGGTCATTAGTGGTTTACTAATAGAATGTCACCCTTCCTCATCATCTCAGGCTTTCAAGCAGGGCCTGGGCATTCCACTCTGCCTTCTGCCCTGAGGGACTTCCCAAGTGCTTTACTACATCAGGCTGTCCTGGCAGAGCAGACCCAATTATTATTTATTTGTCCCATTGCACATTTATTTGTCCCTCTTGATCTGGCAGGAGCATAAAGCATGTTTGTATCATGTTGACAAATGTTCCCTCAGGCACCAGCACTTGGATGTCCACAATCCCATGGGAAGGCAGTGGTGCAGAGGTAACCTGCCAACTGCAGAGGTGTGTAGCAGCAAAGGTGGCTTCAACCATGCCACATGCTGCATGGCCACAGCACCCATCTTCTGCTTCTGTCTGTGCTGTGGTGGCCACTGGGGATGGGCAGCGGACAGGGGAGGCCCCGAGGTGGCAGGGAAGGGCTGTGAAGGGTGGGGGCTAAGGGGACTGCCCTAAAGCAGAGTGTGGCACATTGTCAAACATCCCAGAGTGGCTGGTCACAGGTCACAGGCTGCTCGGTCCTCCTTCCTAGAAAACACAGAGTCAGTTAAAGCAAAAAAACCTGATTTTGTGGAAGTATCAGAGACTGGTTGTTCCCAGGGAATAAGGGTCAAAGGTGACTGTAAGTGCCCTCCCTGCAAAAGGGAACATGAGATTTGCTGCTGCCACGGGTAACTACTGGGCAATACAGCCATGGGCAGCTTTCACCCACTGGATCTGCTTTAAAAAAAAAAAATTAAATTTCAGGATATGGATGTGTGGCAGCTCCTGGTACGTTCACATCACAAGAGCCCCAACTGCTCCCTTCCCACCCTTGGGCTACATTTTACACCTCAACCAAAGCCCCTTCTAGTCCCTCCAGGTGCTGCTCAGTGTTTGGGTGAAGGATTGTGCATCCACAGTGGAGAAGTAGGAGGAGCAGGAGGACTCACACAAGAGCAGGAGGTTGGTAGGAGGCTGCAGTTCACAGACATTCTCAGACAGAAGGTCCCTGTGCTCTGAGAAGTTCTTCGAGCTGTTAATCCCCCATGGCCAGACATCCCCCAGTTTATTCAAACAGTGGAAGGGATATGCTCCCTCTGCTCGCCTGCTAAGCCAGGCGCCCAGCACTGGCCCGAGTGACCCTGGAATATGCATGCACTCCTCGGAGGACACCTGCATCCCCCCTAGCAGTCTTGATGCCCATGAGCACACCTGCACACCCAGATCTGGCTGTGCGGCTGTGGGTAAGGCTGGAGGGTGCCCGGGTGTGAATGGAGTGGGGCGCTAAGTGTGCGCTTGGGGGGCCAGGGCACGTGCAGGGGTGGCCAGGCGGGTACGAGGGGGTGCTGGGCATGCCCAGGGGCTGCACAGCGCAGCCTGTGCTGGAGGTGACGGGCTGGGAAGGGACGGGGGACCCGGGCAGGAGCCATTTGCGGGAGCCTCCTGCCACCCAGTGTCAGCTCTAGCCAGCGCTGCGCCCGGGGCTAGCGGGGGCTCTGCAGCCAAACAGCTTTCGAAACTTCAGTTTAACAAAAGCAAAACCCAAATCAACATTCCCACCCCTTATAAAACCGCCAGAAATCGAACAAGTCCCCAAGACAAGCTCTTCTTCCAAAACCCCTCAAAAACCAAACAAACCCACGGCCATAGAAGCATCTCGAAGGTGTGCAGGACACGACCAAGGTCCCCGCGGATGACACCAGCTCTACCCGCCCCCCACGCTGCCAGTGCCGTCTGATGTCACGGCTGATGACAGTGTCACCCCCAGACCTGTCAGATCGCACTTAGGTCATTAGTCACTTTTGCACTTAAATATGACGTTTCCCCTTGTGCAAAGTTGGTTTGATGGAGGTGCAGGGGACGGGCCGAGTGCTTCCCCTCCGCTCCAGAGTAACTTCTGGACCTTCTGGCCACTTTCGGCTGACTTGGTCAAGTCCCCAGCACCAGTCCCACCTGGTACCGTCTCCTTCCCGGGGTCCAGGCCCACCCCCGACCGCCCCGGGCCGGACCTCCCCATCTGGAGCGGGAACCGAGCGGCGGAGCTCGGACCGGGGAACCCGCAGAGGAGGCGCTGAACCCGGCCGGGGCGGGGCCGGGCCAGGCGGAGCCACAGCCGATACGGGAGGAGTGGGGTGGGGCGAGACCGCGGCGGCCACCCAGGGCGGGGGAGGAAGCGGCTCCTTCGGGAGGGGCAGGGGGGCGGCACGGGCCGGGCCGGCAGGAGGCAAGAGAGACCGGGAACGGGAGACCGGAAGAGGAGGAGGAGGACAAGCAGAAGAAGTAACCGGCCAGTAGTGTCGCTGCTACTGCCATCGCAGCGCCGGGACCGTTTGTTCCTTGTTCCTTTTTCCGTTTGTCCGTTTGTTCGTTTGCCCCGCGCGGCCCGGGGGCAGCACCGGGTGGTCCGCTACTGGGTCATGGGTCGAAGAGTGATGAGGCACTAAAACAGGTTCCACAGAGAAGCGGTGAAAGCTCCATCCCTGGAATGGTTCAAGGGCACGTTGGATGTGGTTTTGCGCAATCTGGTCTACTGGAAGGCGTCCCTGCCCATAGCAGGGGGAGTGCAGCAAGGTGATCTTTAAGATTCCTTCCAACCCAAACCACTCTGAGATTCGGTGTTTTTGGACGTGGGCTTCTTTTGCTGGAAGGACAATCCATTTGCAAGGACACAGTGAATCCAAAGTCCATACAATACTGTACCAAAGAGTAAACTCGTCGCTCTTCAATACCTTCTTACTCAACCTCACTAATTTGGTTCTTCTGAATTTCAACCAGAAATCAACCAGAGATCATTCATATAATATTACAGGGCTGTTCCTATTTTGTTCCTCTATTTTGAGGCTCAGGTTTTTCTCACTGACATCTTGCTGACTGAGGACCAGTCTTCTATACTGCTTATGGAAGGAATTTCCCCTAGATACCCAATTTAGCAAGGAAAAAAAATACCCATTTGAGGACCTTCAGGAGGATCAAAACATAAAAGCAGATTCTACGATTCTATTTATCAAACCCACAGCAATGGTATTAAAATGTAGGTTTATGACCCCTTCCTCAGTATTTCTTAATTAAGGCTCCAGACTAATTTTTGCAGAGAAATATACAGCACCCAGCAAGTGCAGATCACATGGTAAGAGATATAAGCATGCATCCATACAATAGTGCAACAATTCTGTCTCATTTTATTCAGATAACTGAGACCTGAACATTGCAACCAGCTTCTGATTTGTTTCACCACTCCCCTTTCACATTCTGAGCCAAGAGCAGTAGTGTCTTTGAGGCTTTTGTGAGCGTTCCTTGTTCCTTAACCCATTCCAGGGCAACGACCTCACTCCTATTCCCTTTGTTCTGCCATGGAAGATTCCTTTCTGATCTTTTTTTTCCTGCAGTTCCTGAGGATCTGCAGGCACTGACCGACGCTTGGGACCTGCAGACACTGACCAGCACCGCTCATTGTGGGTTTTCAAGACAGTGGTGTGTCTGTGCTGTGGTGGCCACTGGGGATGGGGAGTGGACAGGGGAGGCCCTGAGGTGGCAGAGGAGGGTTTTGGAAGGATGGGGGCTGTGGGGACTGCCGGAGGGGTGACATGAAAGGGGCTGCTCTGGTGGCATTGGAACTGCTGGGAGTACTCAGGGGGAGCAATGGGGAGGCCTTGCTGTGATGGCATTCGGAGGGAGCCAGTGAGGAAACTGGAAAGCTGAGAGATCTAGTGGAGTTGGTAAATGATGAATCCTTGTACTAAGTAAACTTATAAGCAGTTTACTTCCAGTATAGAAAAAAAAATTGTTAAATATAGAACTACAAAATTTGAATTCAGTTACTGTTTTTTTCTTTGTGTTTGAGCTGAAATTACAGGTATAATGTATTGTAGAGTTTCAAAAATGGGGGATAAACACAAATCACTATGTACAATTATTCACTGACCTGGCACTTGGACCAGGGATTTTTATTTGTTTTTACAGTATTCATGATTTCTGTGGTCAGTGTAAGGCATCCTTATCCCATTTCCACAGTAGCTGTGTATGCCTTGGAAATTCTTTCCACATGACCTAATTTCTGAGCTATAAATCAACATTCTCTTTAGATTTACAAGTGCTGTGAGATATTCTGAACGCTTGTTAGTCTTTTCTAATGTCCTTTACTATTTAGTGAGAAATTCTCTATGCTCACTTCAGTGTCATGGCATTTCAAGGTGTGATCACTGCTAAAGTTTACAGGAAGTGAATGTTTTTGAGGATTGCAGTTGTAGTGATTTTGGTTTCTTTTTCAGAACTGTCAAACCTAGAATGCATGCCTGATGACACAGATTAAGGACATTCAAGAGAGAGATTCGTTCCAGTGCCTGTGATATGCCTGTTTAGAACATAAGTAATATATATATATATATTAAAAAAGAAAGTTGACAGCTAAGCCATGTGCTAGAAAAATGCTTTCAGGAAGGGAATCCCATCTGAACTTCGGTGACATGGACAGAGAAGAGCTTGCAGTAGATACACTAATCTCTGAAGTCAATTTTATCAAATTAGAAATAAAAAAGGTTAGGAACAGTCTATCCATGTGATCAGTCTGGACTACATAAATAAATGTTACATTAGTGCCAGAAATTGCTGTAGTCTGTGTTCATTTGGTGCAGCTTTGTCACACTCTAGTGCTCATATCCAAAAAGTTGGTGAGCCTGCTGTTACTCTCTCTAATTTTTTAGCTGTATGGATTGGTTCAGGGTTTTTTAAGTAAGAAGAATTTTTAGAAAAGAAGCTGATTGCTGGCCAGTCATTTGCCAGCAGTAACACAAGAAATTTTTAACTGATGTGGGATCTAAACCAGGAACTCCTGAGTCCTAGGCTACAGTTTCAATCTCTGAACCAGTCTTTTATCATTATCTAACTTTTTGAATTGAGTTTCTGAAATTTGATACACTAAGTACTGAAGAAACAATGAGATTTGTTGTAGTACAACTTCTTTTTGTGAAACACCCAAGAAAGATGGGATTTCTTCTTTAATTGTATGCTTTGTAGTAGTTTGGATAAGTTTTTCTTTGTTTAATTTAATTTAAGATGTTCAGTTAATTTATTAATTATGTCTTTATTAGGATATATTAGTTGCAGTGTAATTTCCCCAGCAGATAGAAAAATTGCCGTCATTTAGAGAATTAAGCATAAGAAGAAATAATTTTCATATGCTGCCAGATAGTAAGTTGTTAGTCTTCATTTCTTTGATGCAAGAAATGAGGAAAACTGTTAAAAAAGAATGGATTCTTTGTTGTTGCTGTTGCTTCCCATCAGTCAGGACGTGGTTTCCCAGCTGGTTGAGTTGAGCACCAGGTGGAAAGCAGGTGCTGCAGTGGTTCCAAAGCAGCTCTCAGAGAAGGGTCAGTATTGAGACATTTTTTCTGCAGTCTGCTGGTGGTGACGAACCTTCAGTTTTACCAGCCTTTGCCGACCTGTATCTTTGCTTCCAAAAGTAGCTGGGAGACATGGATGACTTGAACAGTATATATATCACTAGGAAAGTATTTGCAGGACGAGCCAGTTTTGTTGGCAAGTAAGTAAATTAAAATCTGGACAGGTGATAAAAATAAACCTTGCAACTTATACAGCAACACGAGCAGGGCAAAGTAAAATGACCCTGTAGAGACCACTGTGCCAGCAGGAAACCCCAAATGAGCAAATTTCTTGAAAACACGCAAGGAAAGAGTTCTTCAGATATACCAAATGAAATACTGGAAAAGGAATAATTGTTTCCGAGAGCTAATTTTTAAGTATTTTTTTTTAATATTTCATATATTTCATACCAGATGGATGCTCATGGAGAAGGGAAACCACCAAGGATGAGAAGGTAATTGATGGACAAAGGCACACTGCAAACATATTGTGCTCTTTCACACTTCAGTCAAACCTGGAGACATCTCTCTGTCTGGGCAGGTGACAAGTGAAACCCAACCCAGGAGCAATTCTGTGGTTAATCCCCAGCCTGTGGCTAATCCCCAGCCCAGCAGAGTAGTAAATTAGGTGATTTGGTAGGATGGTAGCCCTACAAAACTAATTGCAAAACCCTGTTACCAAATTCATTCCAGCAGGTTGTTTTGCCAGCAAAGCCTTTCAGAGGAATTCGTTTTTCTGCTCAAATGAAACAACAACTTGTGTTTGTTCTGAAGTCTGCTCATTAAATATAAAATTAGAAAATCATGGAAGAAAGTCTTAGAAAAAAACTGTGTCAGAAGGGGCCTCTGGAGGTCATTCTGTCCCTGCTCTATTCAGAGCAGAGAAAGATGTGATTGCAAGGGGTTGCCTTTTGACCTCAGAGAACACACGGACCACAGTGAGATAGGCACCAAAGCTGTGTCCAGCACTGGCAGCCTGCCTTTGTCACAGCTCCTGAGGTGCAGCACCTGCTCCTGCAGTCCCTCACTGGGACACACACTCTCTGCGCATCGCTTGTCTGTAATTCTTGCATTTACAAAAATAAATGCTATTTCACCCTTCAAAAGTTTTCCCCAAAATGACAGAGGAAAACTTCAATAAAAATGCCTTCCTGTGCCTTCTAAAATAAAATGACAGCTGTAATATCTGAATTACTTACTATGAGCATGATGTTATTTTCTTTCCAGGTGCTTTCCTAACCTACCCAGGGATATTTTTCTCATCTGCAGAAGCTCATGGCTGTGGCCACTCCCAGATGGCACATACCAAGAGTGGAACCCCAGGAGCTGTACAGGGAATTGCTGAAAACCAAAAAAGCCCGGAGTTCCCAAAGATTTTGCCTTCTCCTTGGGGCATGGGTGCTGGCAGCTCTGAATCTCTTGAGGCCTGGAGTTGTCACTGTCCCTCCTGCTGTCTGCTGCTGCCCTTGCACTGAGAGAGCAGTGAGATCTCAGGAATGACCACTAGTGCCACACTTCTGGGACACAATAGCGAATGCAAATGACAGTGCAGAACTGTCCTCTCTGCTGACTGCTGCATCCTGAAAAGCCAGATCATTTACTTTGTATTTCCTTTGGCTCTGTCCAGGTGGGGATTGCTCCCCCTGCTGTGATTCCCTCTCTGCTGTCAGATGTTTTCAGTGCCACTTGTGATTGCTTCAGTGGGGGCTCAACCCCTTGCCGTGTGCTCTGCATTCCCTATATTCTCATTCCTAGCTGTTTTGCTTTTGAAACTTCTGCAGTGCTGCAGCAGAACTCTGCTAGTGCCATTTGGATTTGGGTTTTTTTACCTTTTCTCCTTCCATATTTTCTTGTTGGGAAACTGATCCCTCATTAAATCTATTAAAACCTTGTCTCTTCCATGGAGTTTTGTATCTGCAGCAGGGATGTTTCCAACAAGCAATGTTGCTGTAGTCTCAGCATTTGGCTTAGTTTACACTGCTGTTAACAATCTGTGTGTGTGCCTCGATCCCTGGGCATGAAAGTGTCAGCTCCAGGAAGGAAAAAAAAAAGGTATTATAGTTTTGCTCAGGTTTTTTTTTGGTAATTGACTTTTTTCTTGTGTGGACAGGTCCAAGGCCTAAAGCATGAAGCACATCAGAGGACCTCTCAGCAGTTTCCGTCCTCCTGCAGTTCCTTACACAAGGTGCCACAGGCTCCAGCCTGTTTATTCCTGTGGGACAGCTGTTGCAGTGTCCCGCAGGCAGTAGGGAGGAGAAGAGAGACACAGCAGGCAGGATTCCAGCAGCAAGATTGATTTCTTTAATTATTTTACAACTCTTCTTACAGACTTTTTGCTTCATGGTGTAATTGGTCAGAGGATCAGCCACTCCTTAGGGGTCATTGGCTGAAGTCCTACAACACCCATTTGTCAAAATATTTTTCTGCTATACTATAAACAAGAGCTAGCAATGTTACAAGTGTCCATAGCTTACAAAACTCTACTGATAGCTTCTGTGAGAAAGAAAGTCTCTCACGGGATTAGAAAGAAGCAAGTTCTTGCTAGCAGCAATCTTCGTATCCACAATTCCCCCTTTT
>VYXC01005346.1:11712-24617 GCA_013397175.1 Platysteira castanea
TCCCTTACACAAACCGGCCCAGCTGTGAAACTCCCAACCCCACAGGCCACATTCACGGGACATTCACGTGAGAAGCAGCTGAGGGGGTGTCATAATCCATCAAAGACCCCCCCAAAGCGCTCCCCAGAAGCCTTGCACCGCAGGACTGCATGTGATGCAAAATGATGCAACAGATCCAGTCTTCTGCAAGACACTCCCGCCCCTCCCAGAGGAGGTACCTGGGCATTCCCACCTGGCCTAAATGTATATTAATCTATCAGATTCTATGCTTTCTGGGGGACCCTCACCACCAGAAAGACCAGCTGGAGAGGATCAACGGAACATTGTTGAGATCCACGGAGTGGTGATATTTTCTTTAATCTGTCTCTATCGCTATCTTTCTATCCCCCTACCTCTTTTCTATTTCTTTCCCTTCCTTTCTTTCTCTCTCATATTTACTATTAAATAAAACCCATACTATTGACTTTGGTATATGGTCTCATTTGCACCTTAATTTGGGCAAAGGCATTTCTAATACCTTTAAAAACCAGACCGTAACACTGTGACAGCATCAGGCAGCGATCAAACAGCTCTGTCCATGGATGCCTGGAGTCTCGCCAAGAGCTTCTGAATCAGAGCTACTCCCCACAGCTTCATCAAGAACATCTCATTCCACACAGACACCACTACAGAAGCTCCTTTGCTATACTAAAGTACTGGAGATGGTGGGACATGAGGTGGGACCATCAGCTCTTCCATGGGCTCTGCTCTTCCTCCAGTCACCCGTAGCAACACTTCTGGCCTCTGCCTGCACCCTGCTGACAGGCCCTGAGAATTGAAGCATACTGAGATCCTACCACACCATCCCTGTCCATGCTACTGCTACCAAAGGGACAATAGGACAAAGCAGAGTAAGATGATGATAGTCAATCTGCTTGGAGCCAACAGCTTCCGCACAAGACTGGGAAACCACAGCACAGAAGACAGATTTATTTCCAGTCCCGTGTGGAGTCCTATCACCTCTGTACACTGATTTCCCAGCTGGCAAATGGGAACGATTCACTCATCTTCCTTTGCAAAGTGCTTTAGAGTGTGTGACTGATTAATGCAAATCACGGCAATTATTATTACTCAAAAAAAGGAGCTATTGACACTTAAAGCAGATAAAGCTTTTAAATTACAGATGATACCCTGTGCCCAGACTCACAAAGGTCCTGGCTTCACTCAGCCATGAGGCATTTCACTCTCACAGACTTTAATCACACAATTTCCTCCAAGCTGGATATGAACCAGATGAACATGCACTGGCTTCTTTTCAGGGTATTTTGGCCACTTTGGGAAGAGCAGTAAATCCTACTGGTGGCCTTCAGTATGGACTTGGTTCCATGATGACCACAGCTCTCTGAAGGTTTCTAATCACAGAGGTCTCCAAAATGCATTGTGTGGTGAAGGTCTAGGTTACCAGGACTGTGACCACCACTCTGTGAGCACCTATCATCCATCAGCTGACCATCAGCTGATATATAACTTGCATTAAATGCCACTGACCAGTTCTACAAGAACAACTCATCAAAGGTCCTGCAGCCATCAGACAGACACAAATAGTGATTATTGCACTCAAAAGAATTTGGGCAGAAAGGGGAAACCAAGATCAGAAAACTCCTGGTTCTCCTAAAGGAGATGCTTAGCAAACTCCCAGGATTAGGAACATACATGAATTTGAAATTCCTCCGGCTTGGGTAACTGAGGCAGCTGATAACCAGAGCCAACAGGAGCTGTGGGTACTTCCCGTGTCTCCAAACACCCTGAGGTAACCAAGCGAGTGGTCACTTGAACCTCCTGCCCCCTGGTCTCACCATGACCTCTCTAGCTCCAGATCCAGGATCAGCAGCAATTACCCACCCAACATGGGCATCTCACACCATGAACTAGCAATGTCTCTGAGGTCCTCAGGGGCTGTGGAAGTGCAAGTAGTTAATTATCAATTTATCTGAGGTCTAAAGCACACAGGTGGGAACATAATATTCTTTACTGTACAAGTGACCGAGCACTGGAACAGATTGCCCAGAGAGGTTGGGGAGTCTCCCTCACTGGAGATATTCAAGAACCATCTGGATGCAATCCTATGCAATGCGCTCTAGGACAACCCTGGTTGAGCAGGGAGGTTGGACCAGATGACCCACTGTGGTCTCTTCCAACTTTACCCATTCTGTGATTCTGTGATAATGATGAATATGCAAATAGAAAAGCACAGCTGCTAACCTTAACAGTTACTAGAGATCTTGGAGCACTGTCTTGGTGGAAGCTCTGTGTTGACCAAGAGGGTGAATTAGCATGGTCTGCATAACACGAACAGCAAACACCATTTCGTCCTGGATGTTCACCAGCACCTCCTTCATCAGTACCCAGGTGATGGAGTTGTCTTCTTCATTACTTAATTTTATTGCCACCCTTCCTATCTTACACCTTTCTGGATTTCCAAACACTTGCCAGGAATGTCAGCTCAGCTGGATAACAGCAGTTTATCACCACTTAAGAGCCCTGTTATCCCATGAACCCAGACAATCACAGAAAAATGTCATTGCCTGCCCTAGCCAGACCTTACAGTGAGCAGAACACCACGAACAGACCACAGGACACACAGACATAGAGAACTAATGATACTTTTGAGACCCAGAAGCCAACCTCTCAGTCCTGTGGAGAGGGAGTGGTGGGGAGACAAGGGACCATGAAGAAATACAAATCAATTTCCTTGCTGGGTTGTCGTCAGAGTACCATTCGACCCTACCCTGCAGATGCCCCATGGCTATAATGCCTGGAGGAGGTAGCTCTCCATCAGTAGGCTTGCTCCTCTGGAGCATTTCAGAAGATCCTTGTTATATTTGTTTAAGTCCCGGTGCTGCAGGAACCCTGAGGCAGTGATGTGTCCTTTGTCTTTGCAAGCATGTGTGGGAAAACTTCAGGCTACCTTTGGATGTTGAGAGACACCATGAATCCTCTCCTGGGCAGCCACTCCCTGAGACAGGGCAAAGCATCCATGTCCCCAAGGGCATTCTGTCCCCAGGTCAGCAATCCCCTCCCTGTTACATGGAGGTGGTAAGAAGAGAGGACATTAAGCACAGCAGATCCTTGCTCATCCCAGCACCTACAGCAGTGCTGGTACCCTCATTCCATGGTAAAATATATTAATATAAATCTCCCAGCCCACGGGCAGCATTTCCCAAAGCATGAGCTCAGTGTAAAACCATGCTGGTTTGAAGAAATCCCTCAAACAAGTGTAGAGGAGCTGTTTTATATGGGTAGGGATGGTTTGATGGGCCGTTTTCAAGCCCTTCCCCTCATCAGGGCAAGGTCTGAGCCCAAACACCATACGCATATCTGCTTAGAGGCCACTTCTGTGCCTGAAAAAATACCCAACATCAACTTGAGGCGATGACTGGGACCTCAACAGAGGCTGATGGTTGGATGAATCCTGCTTGCAAATGCTGCTGCTGGAGATAGTCAGCCTTGCAGCCTGGGGGGATGCACCGGGGGCCAGCTGGATTTTGCCAGCAGGATGCATCTGTATTTTAAGCTCTTCACATGAAACATGTTCTCTTTATAAGGCAGAGGTTCTAAGGGATCTATGGGGACAGGCCAAGTTTTGAAAGAGGGATGTAAGAGAAGGAAAAGTGGCCGTGGATGCGAGTGCTGCTTCATCCAGGCATCATAGCTGGAGAAATTTCACTTGCATTTAAAATGAAGCTGCCCCATTGTAACACCAGCTTGCCTGTGGATGAATGAAACCAGGCAGGGAAAAAAAGCAGGAAGCTAATCCCATTTGCCATGAGGAGTTTTTCTGCATGGGAGTTCCTGGTTCACATCATCTGGGTCCTAGGAGCGATTTTCCTGGGTTCCTGAAAGATGGCAGCAGGATGCTTTCCCTGTGGGATCTAAGAACTTTCTAGCGAGTACGTGCTTGGTGGTGCTTCACCATGGAGTGGGACTGGGACCATCAGTCTACTGAATTGACTGTAGAGTGACCTCTGCTTCTCTTCAAGCCAGGACTGGTGGATGAATGAAGCCCTGGTGGCTTACCCCATCCCTAAAGCCTGCCCCTGAAGTGGAAGCCCCTGAGCTGGGTGGTACAGGGAAGCAGACAACCTTTGGATGGACCTCAATGCACACAGAGGACTACAAAAAGGTCCAAGAGGCATGGAGCATCATAAAATCATGGTTTGGGTTGGAAGAGACCTTTAAAGGTCATCTAGTCCAATCTCCCTGTCATAGGCAGGGAAATCTTCAACTAGATCGGGTTTCTCAGAGTCCTGTCCAACCTGACCTTCAATATTTCCAGGGATGGGGCATCCACCACCTCTCTGGGTAACCTGTGCTGGTGTTTTACCACCCTCAGAATATTTGTTCCCACAGGCCCTACTAGAAAGTCTGTCCCCATCTGTTGTGGTTTGATGCTGGCCCAGTGCCAGGCACCCACGAGAGCTGCTTGCTCACCCTCCTCTGCAACAGCTGGGCAGAGGAGGGAAAAGGAAAAATGAACACTTCATGAGTGAGATAACAACCAGGAGAAACACTTCAAGGGTGAAACAGGCTCAACTTAAGTTGCAAAGTGAATTTATTACTAACAGAATCAGAGGAGGATAATGAGAAGTAAAATAGGCCCTTAGAACACCTTCCAACCCCCAGCCCCTCCCTCCTTCCCACCGATGGTGCAGGGAGATAGAACATGAGGGTTTGGTCAGTTCATCACCAAGATTTTCTTCCGCTGCTCTGGGAGAGGAGTCTTCCCCTGTGAGGCCATGGGGTCCCTCTCACGGGAGACAGTTCTCCGTGAACTTCCCTGGTGTGGGTCCACTCTCACAAGCAGCAGCCATACTGCACCTGCTGCAGTGTGAGCCCCTCCCACGGGCAGACAGTCCTCCCAAAACTGCTGTGGTGTGGTTCTCTTTCCACGGGGTGCAGTCCTCCAAGGACAGGCTGCTTCAGCCTGGAAGCAAGGTCCCTCTCTCTCCACCGGGTCTTCCACTGGAACACAGCCTCCTCCAGGCATCCACCCGCTCCAGCACGAGCACCTCCCCCACGGGCTGTGAGTGGATCTCTGCATCCCACGTGGACCCATGGGCTGCAGGAGGACAACCTGCTTCACCATGGTCTTCACCACAGCCTGCAGAGGAATCTCGACTACGGCGCCTGGAGCACCTCCTCCCCCTCCTTCACCACTGACCTTGGTGTTGCCATGTTGTTTTCCCTCACATGTTCTCACCTCCTCCTCTTCTCTGACTAGAATCCCAAAATCTTGTGACTTTGTTTTGATTTTCTTCTTAAATATGTCATCACAGAGGCGTTACCAACCTCTCTCATTGGCTCAGTTTTGGCCAGCAGCATGTCCATCTTCAGAGCCATCATCCATTGGCTCTGCCAGACATGGTGGGAAGCTTCTGGCAGCTTCCTCACAGGAGCCATCTTTGTGGCCCCCCTGCTACCTAAAACCAGGCCATGTCAAACCCATACACCATCTTTTTTCTAAGTCCCCTTTAAGTACTGGAAGGTGCTTCTAGGTCTCTCCAGCACTTTCTGTTCTCCAGGTCAAACAGCCCCAACTCTCTCAGCCTGTCCTCTTAGGAGAGGTGCTCCAGCCCTCTGAGCATCTTCATGGCCTCCTCTGGACCCACTCCAACAGGTCCATGTCTTTCCTGAACTGAGGACCTCAGAGCTCCATTATGACCAGAGATCTTGGATTCCTCCTTTAAAAGAAAGAAAAAAAAACCCAAAAGGGTGGGCTTACAGAAACACATCAGGTAGGAGAGTATGGGGTTTAGCTGACCAGATTCATCATGGGATGGGTTTTCCCTTCATTTGACCAGACATTATATTGCACAGGCAAGGAGGGAACTGAAGCAGTTAACACTTCTAGCCAGAGATATTCATGGCACCCAGAGTTCATGTAAAGTTTCATACCAGGACCCTTTACTAAGTTCTGTTGATCATGGGAGAAAACACCGCAACTGTTAAGTCTGCAAGAAGGTGGTGGCTCTAGCGCAGCACTCAACATTGCTGAGCAAACATGCTGGAAAGCAAAAGGGCCAAGAACTCTATCTCCTCCACCTGCTTTTCACCCTGTCTCTCCCACCACTTTGCTCAAGTATCCTATGGGCATCGGGTACTGGTGCCAGAGCTCCCTGCTGGAAACACGGCTCTGGGCTTCCTGGGATGCAGGACAAGCAACCGCTGAAAACCAGGACCTGGAGGTGAAATACCAGTCTGCTAAAAAATGCTAATTACCCAAAAGAGCTCAGAAAATCTTTCTCAGGGGCTAATATTTTCAAAGCCTATGCAGCCAGGGACCTTCTGCTATCAGAAATGTTCACAGAATCATGGAATATCCTAAGTTGGAAGGGTCCCACAAGGACCATGGAAGTCCAACCCCTGGCCCTGCACAGGACAGCCCCAAGAATCACACCATGTGCCTGAGAGCATTGTGCAAACCCTTCTCGAACTCTGGCAGTCTCGGTGTTGTGACTGCTTGCTACTCCTTGTATGGCTTCCCACCAGACCATTCACCATCTTCGTTGCCCTTCTTTGGACATTCTCTAATACCTTTATATCTTTCTTATATTGAGGCACCCAAAACTGCACACAGCACTGGAGGTGAGGCCACACCAATGCAGAGCAGAGCCAGTCAATCACCTCCTTTGACTGGCTGGCAATGCTTTGCCTTATGCACCCCAAAACATGATTGACCCTCCTGGCTGCCAGGGCACTGCTGACTCTTATTCAACTTGCCATCAACCAGGACCCCCAGATCCCTTTCTGTGGTGCTGGTCTCCAGCCTCTCGTTCCCCAGTCTATACACACAACCAGTGTTGCCCCATCCCAGTTACAGAATCTGGCATTTGCCCTTGTTAAACTTCATACAGTTGGTGATTGCCCAGCCCTCTCATTTGTCGAGGTCTCTGCAGGGCCTCTCGGCCTTCAGGGTAGTCAACAGCCCCTTCCAGTTTAGTATCATCGGCAAACTTACTTAGTATCCCTTTGAGTCCTGCATCCAAGTCTTTTATGAAGATGTTGAAGAGATGTATTTGGTTGGGGTTTTTTAATGGATGTAAAAGATGCATTAACTTTTTCTGCTCATCCCCTGAAGCATGCAGGTATGGAGCATCCTACAATGCCTCCAAAACTGCCTGTCCATGCTGGAAAAGCTGAGATTACAGAAAAGAACTGCAGAAAACAACATTAACCTGTAAAAGCCTTCTATCCCTCCAAACTTTCTCTAAAGGGATGCTCATGATTACTATGGCATATTTTACAGCATATTGGTAGACTGAGCATCTCTGCGTAAGACTACTGGATGGTATGGGCAGGAATATTAAAGATATGCAAGGAAACACAGCTTGCTCTTATTAATGAATCGGAAATGGAAAGGTTTTGTCTTTCTAGCCTGACACTATTTCCTTAGCCAGTGCACACTTTACTCTCACCATCTTCACTTTTAGTTCCTGCTGCTCCTGGACTGGAGCTGATATTGCTGGATTTGGGTTCCCAGTGCTGCCAGAGATCTTCCTTCTAGTCCATCTTGATTAAAAAAGTAATATGTAAAGAAGAAAGAAAGAAACAAAGAAAGAAAGAAAGAAAGAGAGAAAGAAAGAAAGAGAAGTGGAGGAATTTATCACTGGGAGGGTAGAAGGAAGCATTGGTTTTGGATGCTCAGCACAGGGGGAGAGTATGGGGAAGGCCACACATTGTTTGCTCCTGTCCTCGATACTTGCATGCTGTGTTTCATGCTGGTATGAGGCCTGGCCAGGTATGGGACAGGGACCTTAAACAATTCTTATGCATCTCATTCCTCACCCACTACATATCCTCTGGCTCCTTTGCTCCTGGGACTCATCCTATGTCGTGGTCTGATGCAGCTAAGTGTCAAGCACACGAAATCCTGTTGTAATTTTGCAGAGAAGGGGAAAAGTAAAACTTCATTTTATATGGTAGAATTAGGATTATTGAGGAAAATGGGACAACTGCAAGACAAAACAGGCCCACACTTGAGCAATTATAGTATAAAGGAGATTTATTACCAACAGAATTAAAAGTGAAAAGAAATAATAGGAAATTAAAGCTAAAACAAACTCCCTTCTCTTCCAGCACCCCCTCCTTCCCACCAAAACCGCACAAGGGAAAAAACCAAAACATGGGATTTGGTCAGTGCTACATTTTTTTAAAAGTTTTTTTTCTTATGCTTAAAGAAAAGGGTTTCTTCTGCTGTGCTGTGGTTTCATTCCCACAGGAGACAGCTCTCTACAAACTTCTCCAGCCTGGTTCCAAACTGTCATAGGCAGCAGCCCCGCCTGAATCTGATGCAGTGAAAAACTTCTCCCATGGTTTAGCAGTCTTTTCATGATTGCCAGCATGGGTCATAGTAGTCCATGGGGTTTCAGTTTTTTAAGGATGAGCTATTTTCAGCCTGAAAGCAATGGCTCTTTTCTTCAAATCTCTAAAAGCCTCTATGTGACCTGGCATGGACACCTTCTCTTTGCAGGCTGCACATGGAGTTTCCATCCCCCCATGTACAACAATGAGTTATAGAAAAAAACCCAGTTTGTAATATTACAGTTTTTACCACAGCTTGCAAGAATTTAGGTTTCACGCTGGAAATGCCTCGGCCCTCTTTTTCCCACCGCCATCTTGCTTCGTCCCACGTGATCCCATCCTTCTCTTTCTCTCTGACCTTGAGGTCGCCATGTTAAAGAGTTGATCTTGTTCAGGCTTTACATTGGAGAAAGCCTCTCTCCCTTTATGTGGCTGGCTGCATGGTGTCTTCTTCGGTTCGGCGTGAGCTGTGCTGGCTGCAGGGAGGCTCTGCCAGCTCCTGCCAGCCCTGCGTGGGCTGCACCGGCTGTGTGGAGAAGAGGGGGACCCACCGGTCCCCAGAAGCCGCGTCAGGTGGTTTTAGCTGTGCGGCAGCCCATAGCTGTTTTCTTGGATGCCTGGGGCTCTGAGATTGTTCCTCCACAGCGACCCAGGACCCGTGCCGTTGCACCAGGGGAGAAAGGGGAGGGGGAAGAGCCCGGACCGGGGCCTGGAGCTCCCCCCCACCTCCCGGCAGGAAAGCCAGAACAAAAAACCAAATTCCTGCCCTGTGCCCCTTTTAAATATGCAAAATCACAAAAATGTCATTGGTTAACAACTCGCCTATCAGCTAAGTTTCAGCCTACCACATCCTACCAAAGCCATTTCACATCATCTTTTTACATTTGCTTGTTTAAATGCCAGCAGCAGGAAATTTTGAGGCTGTGCAAAATGATCCCCACAGGGGAGGTAAAGGGAATGTGGACTCCATTGGCAGCAATGATTCTCCAAATCCAGATTTTGACAGATAGGTACATACGAAAACATCCAGCAGTGAAAAAAAAAAGAGCCTAAGCCTGGTTGGGGGATGCTGAGAGTGTCCATGCTGTGATACCCACACTGCAGGTCCCAGAGGACTGTCCCTCTGGGGTACCATCACAGCAGGCCAGCTGTCAAGACCAGTCAAAATCTGTTCAGGGCAATCTGTGCTTGAGCACACCAATCAAGCCCACTTGGATGGAAACTGAATATGGTACAAATCCTTGAGGCTCAGCTAGAAATCCTTAAAGAGATTTCCTGCTGGCGAGCACAAGAGCATCCCCTGTATCCTGTGTGCCCAGGAAAAGCACGAGCTATCCCATTTTTTTCCCCTTCCCAAGAAAGAAAAAGAGGTCCTGCCCTCTCCAACATCCTTCTACCCAAACCCCAGCTTTGGGCTGATGCTGGCACCTGTGTTTGCTCTGGCCTTGGCTCAGGAGGTGACATCCCTGGCACCTGCTTCTCTCATGTGCTCCTCTTCCAGAAGGATGCTTCATCCCCTATGAAGGGGATGCCTAGTGGATGTGGGGGTGTGCAGGATGGGTCCCAGGCAGCACGATGCATTGCAGGGTCTCAATAAGCCTCTGAAAATCCTGTCCACAGGTGAGGCAAAGGGAACCAGCTAAGAGCACAACTGGGGATGGCAGAGTGGCTGCAGGTAACAGCAGCAGGGGTCTTCCAACCCCACAGCATCATGAAATCCCCACCTTGTGGCAGCTGCAGCAGCCTGAGCCAGATTTATGCTGGAGCAGGCAGGAGCAGATGGTCTGGCAGGAGGGTGCCCTAGGCCAGTTGAGTCCCTGGGCTGGCAAGAACATGCTCCTGCATCCTAGGACTGGATATGAGCCTTTTAGAAGAAAATGGAGAGCCAAACCTGACGCCAGTCCAGCCTGGTCTGAGGGGTCTCAATGCTGAAGTGCCTTCCAGGCCTCTAGCATAGCAGGTAGAGAGGGGTCCTCAAGCATTTCCTCGACTCTAAATCAATGGATACATGGATTCTGAGGCTTTTTTTATGCTGCCTTGCCTATCAAAGCCCCAGGGGACCCCAAGCATACTCACCCACCAGCAATGGTTGGGAGCAGCTAGGAGCCCACCCCACTGGTAGCCCATTGCCTGTATCTGGCCCAGAGCTGCAGGCTGCACAGTCTGCAGTCTCCACTTAGAGCCCAGCAAAGCCTCTGCTCTGCATTGCCTCCATGCTGCAGTTTACACACATGGTGTGCACAGATTCCACCACTCAAAGCCCCCTGGTCTGAACTTGGCTGTGCTTTTAGCAGGCAGTGGCAGCAGGCAGCAGCTCAGCCGGGGATGCTCCTGACATTGCTCACCACCAACCTGCAGGACCAAGAGGAACCTCAGCTGAGTCCCATCACCACTGGAAGATTCCCAGATAGGGCATCCACTGGCCAGAGGAGATGATGGGACACCAAGTACCATACCTGAGATCAGACCACACACTGGAGCAGGGGCTGGTCCCCACCATGGCCTTGAAGCCTTGGCCCTGTCAGGGTGAAAAGGAGTCAGGAGAAACTACACACAACTTATTTATGGAGTAAAGGTGATGGCTATTTTTTCATGACACATCTGAGATTTAGTCCTGTTTCCCATCAATCTCTCAACTGCACGATGACCTGCTACTCCAAACTAAATACCTTCTCTGTGCAGAGCCATGAGTGTGGCTCAAAGCCACCAGCGACTTGCAGGGCAGTGGGGAATTGTCTCGGTTTGAGACAAGTTTAGGGGGAAATGGTCTGGAAGGAAAGTCTCCTCCACAGAAGGCAGGTTTCAGCACTCCCTCCCCCACCAATATGAAAGAAACTTCTTGGAGGAAAGTGAAAAAAACTATTTATTTAACAAACAAAGTGCCTGCATTGATGCCTTAGGTTTTAACTTCTATATTTTTCAAATCCTATACTGCCTAGTGTGTAACTCTAAAGTTTCTTGTAGCTTGTTAGCTGCTCTCTTAGGCCAGATAGACACAACAAAGCTTCTCTGAGCTTGCTATTCAAGGACACTTGGGCTGTCCTAGGCCCAAAAGGTGTAAACTAAGACCATGAAAGAGGCAGAGAAATTGAAGAAAGCTAAAGTTTTAATTGGTGAATTTATGCTGATATGCAAATGGACCAAACCTATAACAGTGTAAAAAACTTGGTACCTGTTGTCCATCTTGGGGTCCATTTTATGGAAGCAGCCTCTGGCTCCCCAGGGTGTACCTTGAAGTCCCTTCAAATAAATACCTACCTTTATTCCCTTACTCTTGTCTAGTCTCTGTTTCTAGGTGACTGAGGGAAGGCATCAGCATGGCACATGGAAAAAAATGAATAACTGTTAAATATTAAACCTCCTTGATACAGAGAAAGCTGGTGGATTTAGAGTTCCCTCTGTAGCTGGCTTGGCCCCTCCTGAGG
Source organism: Platysteira castanea (assembly GCA_013397175.1). Lineage (NCBI taxonomy): Eukaryota > Metazoa > Chordata > Aves > Passeriformes > Platysteira > Platysteira castanea. Next base: position 23,478 of record VYXC01005346.1, read on the forward strand.
TCCGAGGCCGGGATGCGGCATCCCTGCAGCTTCCCTGCTGGTCCACGGGGTCTGATGATCTGGTTCTAAGATCACAGCTAGGCCAAACAGTTCCAGAAGAAGAAGAAGAAGTTGTTACCAGAGGATTTCGGTATGCTGGTATGGGAAAATTTCTTGCCTCAACTAACAGGCTAGCTAAAAGCAGGACCGTGCTCCCTCGGCTCTGCAGCGGTGAGAACGCGGGGGAGTGTGAGTCCTTGAACACAAACGTGCTGAAGAATTTGCCTGGCTTCTCTCCTCCCTCTTCTGGACCCAGTTTAAAACTGCGGGACCCATTTCTGGGAAATAAGCAGATGATAGGGGAATACAGTATTATCATAAAATCACCCCAAGACAGGAATGACCCCCTTGGCATCCCCTGTGATGCCCACTGGTACGGTGGTGGCCCTATGGCCACCTCCAGCTGCATCTTAACTCAAGGGGCTGCAAGCCCTGAAACCCACCCCTGGGCTTGGGCTGTGGAGTGATGTGCAGTGCAACTCCGCAGCTCATTTAGTTTGAGGTCTGGCTCAACTATTCCCATCTCAGAGGGCTCCTAGTGCTAATGAGGCACAGTTGTCCCCATCCTCTCCTTCCTATCAAGGGGAAATTGCCTTTTATTTTTTTGCTCCATCAAACCCCCCTCATCTCACCATCAGCCTCCAAGGAGGTGATGCTCAGTGCTCCCTTATCCCTGCCATGTTCCCACATCATGGAATGGCTGTGAAGGAGATGGATGGCTCCTATAGCCACTGCTCCACTAGGGAAAAGTGGCAAGTTTAAAGCACGCAGCTTGATATTTAATCTGGGGCTAATGTCTTCCAGCAGCTCCCATAACCTCAATGGCAAAGCTGAGTATTATTATTACAGGCAGACATCAATGGCTTGGCCACACTCACAGGTAATGGCAGGGCCAGCTCTAATTGATGTCCAGGTCTGCCCTTCACCTGCTGGTGCAGGCAGGGTGCCAGCCTGCTCCCGTCTCCTTCTCCCGCCTGCTGCCAACACTTGCAGGCATTACTTTTGGCCCCAGATGACTATGCAAAAGAAGAAAAAAATGAAAATAATAAGAATATAACATTATAAAACTAATAAAACAATAGGTTATGAGTAGAAATAATA
>VYXC01005347.1:0-42399 GCA_013397175.1 Platysteira castanea
TGGCCTTCCAGTAACCGAAGGAAGAATACAAGTGAGGCAGAGAACTTGTATTTCTTTAGGACTTTTAACAGGAGCATGTAGACACATGACAAGAGGAATGGCTTCAAACTGAAAAAGAGTAGGCTTAGATTAGATACTAAAAATTTTTTAAAAATCCTTCACTGTGAGGGTGGTGAGGTACTGGCACAGCTTGACCAGGGAGGCTGTGGATGCTCCATTCCTAAAACTCTTCAAGGCTAGGTTGGATGCTCCATTCCTAGAAGTCTTCGAGGCCAGATTGGATGGAGCTCTGAACAGCCTGGTCTAGTGAAAGGCATCCCTTCCCACTGTAGGCGTGTTGAAATTAGATGGTCTTTAATGTCCCTTCCAGCTCAAGCCATTCTATGATTCTGTGAGTTATGATGTATCTGTGAATCTGCAAGAAGCATGCGTCACCCAGCTCAGCAAGGAATAAAAGCTTTTTCCTTCACATAATTCAAAGCCTGAGGACAGGAACGACCATCTGCCACTACTGCCCCAGTAACGTCAGTCTGCAGAAAGCCTATCACCTTGTTGTGATGGCACACAGAGTCAAAAATGAATTCAGCCAGGGCACAGAGGACATCCCCCAGAGGGTGAGTGATTCAGCAGGGCATGTGAGGCTACGACCGAGTGTGTCTATGAGAAGTGTGAAAAACCAGTGAGAACCAGTGCCCCCATGAAGCCCTTATTTCACCAGGATTGCTTTACCAAGCGCCAGGTGCTTATGTACACTTCAGGAACCTAGGTTAGGCAAACCATATGCAATCAGGAATTAATTTCCACATTGGCAGGTGTTTCCAATGAAAACTAATATTAGTCAAAAAGTTTGGCTACCGTGTTGTTATAGCATGAGATGAGAAAAATCAAGTATGAAGAAAATATAGTAAAGGAGAAAACTTGTAAACAGTTGGCAAAAGTGTCTTGGAAGAAATGGGAATAGGAAGAAGAAGTGAGCCTCAAGAGCAGGCACAAGTCTAGTGTTAACAGGTTTTAAGACAACATATTCTATCTTGGACTATGAGGGAAGCATGGTGACTTTTGTGATAGATATCTAGATAGGGTTGGTCATACTTGGAACGGATCACTCAGTGTCCCCCTCTTACAACATTCAGTCTGGAAAGCCTCTGCAATGTCCTCAGAGAGTTCCTCTCAATAGCACAGTGTGATGCATTTGCTTTGGACTGGGCAGTGAACCTGATGCAAATCTGCACCCTGTTGCTCAGGCAGGCCCAGAACCCAGCATGGCTCTATTTGTGGAGAGTGGCCTTTTGCATCTTACAGTTCAGCAGCCCTTCACTTTTTTTCCAGCAGGTGCTCATCCAAAGCACACACAGATCTACATGAAATGACTGAACTGATCCCACAAGCGAAAGCCTCCACAATTTCAAATATGCTTCCCATGTATTAGTCTTGATGGCTGACATAAGCACTGTAAAGCTCCTGGGTTATCAGGTTTTTCTGTTCCTGTGGCTAAAGCTATTCAAGCAGTTGGCTTTGTCTCACCCTTTCTCAGCCTTGCAAGTTCCTGTTACATGATGCAAGCACCTGAGGCATGGAGCCACTGCCAGAATAGTCTTGCTGTGGGTGCCTTTTGGGGAAAAGTTTCATCCTATGCATTGGAAGCACAAATTATGCACGATCATTTTGCTTAGCTGTTCTGGATCTGTGAACCAAGAGCTGAGAGGGGGAATGAAGAATGCGGAGGAATCCACCCTGCATCTGCCATGCCTCTGTATCTGTGACTGCTGCCTGTAAGGTTTTCCTCGTCATTCATCCCCGGGCTTTGCCAGCAGAGACCCAGCTGTCTTCAGATACTGAGGGCTCTACAGTTCAGAGACAAGAATCAGTGAGGGGAGGTGCTCTGATGGACTTCATGCTTACAAAGAAAAAGAATTTCACAGGAACACAAGGATCAGGGGGCAGTTGACTGTGGCAACTGCGGGCTGGTGGAGTTTGGAATTCTGAGAGGAGGAACCATGGCAAAGAAGGATCATAACCCTGCTCTCCAGGACAGCAGAGTTTGGCCTGTTCAGATAGTTATATCATAGTGTAGCAGATCTGTATGGGATACTGTGCTGGTAAAAGCACAATAAAGGACACTTTCACACCTGCTAGGTTCAGCAGAAAAGAGGGAAAAAAGATACTTTATTTACACTTTTCATACTTTATAGGATTCTCAATTTTACAAGGGATTGGAGGACATGTCACTTCCTCCTCAATCCCACTGGAGAAAAAGGATGTTCATCAAACTTTCTCTTATCACAAAAGGAATGAAAAACAGAAAACACCGTTAAGTAAACACTGACTATTGTTTACATGGAAACTGTGTGAAAATTCTTTGACTCCAAGGTTATAACAGAAGGCTTAGCAAAAAACAGGACAACAGGATACAGTTCTGGAGGGACTCTAAAGATTTCTTTTAAAAGGTCATCCTCTCAGCTAAAGAATGGTCCATCCCCATAAGCAGGTATAAAAGCAAAGGTGGCAGGAGGACTGCCACTCCTCTATAAATTCAAGCATAAAAAGGGACCAAACAAGAGGTGGAAGCTGGGACAGGTAACCCAGGAGAAATACAGGTACACTGCCTGAATGTGCAAGGATGGGGTTCGGAAAGGCAGAGCCCACCTAGAGTTAAATTTCCATGTGGGGGATATGCTGGGCAACAAGGTCTTCAGCAAGTATATTGACAGCAAAGGGAAGACTGGAACAAATATTTGTCTGCTGCTGAATGGGGCAGTGCACATGGTGACAAAGGACAATGCAGTTAATGGGCTGAGAGACTGAATGCTGCCTTCATCTTGGTCTTTACTGGTCTTGCCCTTCATCAGTCCCAAAGCCTCGAGACTAGTGGGAAAGACTGGAACAAAAAAGACTGCCTTAGTGGAGGAGGATCATTTGGGGAACCTGTGAATACACTGGGTGAAGACAAGTTGGATGCGCCCATGAGTGCTGAGGGAGCTGATCAATGTCACTGGAAAGCTGCTTTCCATTATCTTTCAAAAGTCATGGCAGCTGGGAAAGGTTCACGAGTACCGGTAGAGAGCAAGTATCACTGTCTCCAAGGAAGGTGAGATAGAGGTTATGGGGAACTACAGCCCAGGCAGCCTCATCTCAATCCCAGGGAAGGTGATGGAGTATATAATCCTGAAAAACCTTTCTAAATACAAAAAGAGCAAGAAAGCGGCTGGGAATAGTCACTAAAGGATTTGCAAAGAGGAAAAAGATGCTTGAGCTGGTAGCCTTCTGCAAGGAAACTGAGGAACAGGGGACGTTTATCTTGACTTTAGCAGGGCTTTTCACACTGGCTCTCATAACATCATTAATAATCTAGATGTTGGGGCAGAGGGAAGACTTGGTAAGACTGTAGACAATACAAGGTTGGAATGAGTGGTTGACACACCAGGGAGTTGTGTGGGCATTCAAAGGGACATGACTTGACCAGGCTGGAGAAATGGGCTGGCAGGAATCTCATGAAGTTCAATAAGGGGAAGTGGAAAGTCTTGCACCTGGGGAGGGAAAGTTCCATGCACCAAAAGATTCTGGGAGACAACCAGCTGAAAAGCAGATCTGCAGAGAAGGAGAGTGGGGGACCCTGGTGGACAACAAGCTGACCGTGTCCCAGCACTGAATAATTGCAGTAGAGAGGGTCAAGAACCTCCTGAGCTGTATTAACAGTGGTGTTGCCAGCAGGCCAAAGGACGTGACCCTGCCCTCTGCTCTACTTACAACTGTGCATAAACAATCAACAGAGCTGTAAGGAATATGTGGGGGTCAGATGGGAGATCTCTTGAAATCCCTTTCAACTCATCTATTCTGTGATTCTGGCAAAACAAATGAGTAAGAAAGCACACTTTTTAGTTTCCCCGTATAGAGTAGAAGAAATCAGTGTTCTGGTTCACATGGCAGTGTCTATCCTATTAGCCTATCCACTGATTTCAACAGAAAGCTCAGAAAAATGTGCTTGGCCCGTAGCTCTCAGTGAAGTGACACAGTCACAGATTTCCACTGCTGTAATGGAAATGACACCACTGAAGTGGATGTGACTATAAAGTAACTGATGATGTGCGACTTTGCATAGAGAAAAAAAAGCACTATTTTCAGAATTAACATCACTGGAAAACTGTGCTGGTAAATCCTTCTAGTAAGAAACATAATTCAAAAGAATGCCAAAGCATGGCTAAAACTGCTTAATTAGATACATTGTGTCCCACTCTGTGGTATTTATTACCTTTGTCATCCACTCTGAAGGTCAGACTTCAAAGTCTTGCTTTAGGTTCTTTCATTTGTTCAAAATGGCCTGGTCTCGATGTCCTCTGCCAAATTTCTTCCTGCAGAGGGTTTATCAAGCATTTATGAAATTTATATTTGGGCTATGATTTTTTTTTTCTAAAACTGGGCGAAATATGAAACTCATCCAATTTTAATTAGCTCCTTAAATGGGTCATTTTCATATCTGAAATATCAGAATGAGATTCTTGGAGCTGGCACATCTTCTCAGAGGGAAGCATATTCAGATGCTTTACATAACACTGTTGCAAGGCAAGAGGGAGCTCTATAATTTTCCCCAAAGTGGTGCAATGCAGAGGGATGTATATTAGCTGAGAATTCCCTGGGGACACCCAAGGCAAACAAGTGCCTATCGTGTCCATGTGCTTCAAGGACATTTTTGTTTCTTTGCTAAGTGTAGAGGGTATCAACAATAGAGGCAGAGGCTTGGACTCATGCCTCACTTCAGAGGATTAGACAAAGCTTCCTTGCCTTCTTCTGCAGTCACTGGGGAAGGAGAAGCAGGGTCTCCCCAGCCTGTCTGTGAGACACAGCCCAAGTCCCAGTCATCTCTTTGCAAAAATGACTTCTCCTTGCCAGCCAATAACAGCAGGGAAGAAAGCCTGAAGGGAACAGGCCTGACAGCCTTTTCATGCTCCTCTTGCATGCATACAAACATGTGGTTTTCCTCCACTGCTTTTGATCTTCTCATGGTGTTTGGCCTTTCTTACCCTCCTGCTCTGGACACAGAAGTAATCTTCAGTGCCAGCCTCCACTGTGGGTCAGACTGCTTTTCAAAGTCCTTTTAAATACCACCAGGCAGTAAGCAAGCTACATCAACTATGATGGCTTTACCACCATGCCCTGTGATGTCCTTTGGGGGAGCTGGATCCTGGCATTCTTATTTTCACCTATATTGGATTCTCAGCTATGCTGGCAAAAAGGATTGAAAATAAACAGGGAGAGAGTTTTGGTGCAGACAAGCATCTACGCCTTGGCTCCTGCCTGCTCATTTGAGTAAACAAACAGCATGTGATCCCCTAATGATATAAGTATATTCTACAAAGAACAAGTATTTTTTACTCATGACTGTTTATCTCATGTTTAGTTACTGGGTAGCAACCTCCAATATGAAATGCAAGGCTGCATACAGAGGAGAGTAAATAATCTGCCCAGAACAGTCCCCTGCAGCCCTCTGATAAAAGGAAATGTGAGCAGAGGTGCACCTTGACCAGCTGGAGTTTTGAATTGTGTTTGCAGAAGCTCAGGTTGCAGCCTGTGTAAAAGCTTTTCTTGGGTAGTGGTTAGATCAAGCATTAGCAGCTGCTGTTCACTGGTGCATGTGGAATTAAAGCCAGTGACAGGTTAAAAAAAAAAGCAAACAGAAAGGGAAAACACATGGGACAGAGCAAGGAACAAGGGCTGGTTGATGTTATCACTCAGCTGCAAGCAGCAGAGCAGGGGAGGGGAGGCAGGGCTGCTTAACCCAGTTAATCCAGCTTGCTACAGATTCAGAGGGTCTCTGCTCTCCTTTTAACTCCAGTTCCCAGAACAGTGAAACAAGGAAGAAAACAAGTAGAAGGGACTTGCACGTGGGCAAGGCAACTAAAATACAGTAATGGCAGTGTCCTAAAGTGAGCTAGGAGATGAAACTGTAAAACATGTTCTCATGCAAAACAGATGGTTAGCTTTCCACCTTGAACAGTAATTATCTGTTTCTTCCAAAACAAGTTTAGTAGCATTCATGTTAGGGGTGGTAGCACCTTCTGTTTTCTCCACACTTACCTGCATTAGAATACACAAAACTTGGTAACAACTAATATTTCAAATCTGAATCCAGCCGAGCACTTAAACACATCCTGAAAATGAGGCTCATCACTAGTCCCACCAAAGTCAACAAGCTATTGATTTGATTAAATTTTAACAGGTACTTGAATGCTTTGCTAGACTGAGATCTCCCAGATGCTTTTACTTGCTAATTCCCAGAAGTGCTGAACAAATGATGCACCCAACTCTCCTCCCAGCCCAAGTCTGCCTGCCAGCTGTGTTCTGGCTAGGGAGGCTCCGTGCACACACATCCCTTGTCACGTCACGGCTGCTGCGGGTTCTCGCCCGGGACTGCCTGTGTGGGGCACTGCCCTCTCACCTCCTGCTCAGCCCAAGTGAGGTGAGCCAGGGTCCAAATACCCACTGGGCCTTGCTTTGAGGGATGGAGATCAAGGAGCCTGTGCCGAGCTAAAATGATTAGGAGGATGGTACGTTCTGTCTTGCCAAGGATGCCGGAGATTGCAGCCTCTCCATCTCCATGCCTGAGCCCCAGGGAGAGGCACATTAGGTGCCAGGATGGAAATGTCATGGTAAAATGGTAATTCCTTTTCATACAATAATCAAGGGAATTAAACACAGACCATTATTTTCCTTGGGGAGAGAATACATTTGCCTGACTTCATATTCACTTCGTGTCACAAATTGTCAATGACTCCTGAAACAGAAAGAGTAGATGTGGGTGCCTCCTCTGTGGGTGTAAATTCAGGGCAGAGTCTCTGATGTCCAAAGTCTCCACTATAAAGTCGAGCCATGAAGTAGAGTCATTATTTTTGTTATTCTGGGATATTTAATGCTCTCCTGTACTTGAAAAAAGGAACATTTCTCAACCACAGAAAAATGATTGTAGGTGTGGACGAAAGCTGTTAAGTTCCATTCATTCACATGGCCTGTATAAAATGAAGAAGGTTATACAGCTCCCTTAAGCTAAACATGTCCTGGGTTTCAAAGCATGTACAGGAAACACACCTACATAAATACATGGATTTCGGAAGCCTCAGGTTAAAAATGTAATACAAGGCTTATTGGCTTGGTGTGTTATGCTCAGTCTAGTAATTCTGTACCATGCTATGCAATTAAAAATGTCAAGTTGCTAGGGGAAATTTAAACTATCCTTCTCAAAGAAATACCCACACCATGACTCAGAATTGGCTTTGGGCATAGACAAAGTAGGGAAGAAGACTGCTGGAAGGCAAATCTCTCATAGGTAGCAGTGCATATACCACAGCTTTGGAAAAATCCTTAAACATGTGCTGAATTCTAGGTGCTTTTAGTCAGGGCAAATGAATTAAATCTTAGAGTAGATGCCCTAACTGCTTGTCTCCAGTGACTGCACATGGAATTGGGGCCTGGAAGTCTAGACAAATTTTTCACCCCACCACTGAACTCAGGCACCTTGAGTTGCACTGCCTACATGCCTTGTAATGGGTGCAAAAAAAGAGGCTGTCAGTGTGTGAGGGTGTGGTGAGCCATTTTTTGTCACTTTTTCAAGTAAGTAATTAACAGAAAAAGATTCCTCAATTCATTGTGGTTTACTCTAGAACTTTTTAGAAAATCTGGATTGTTTCTGTCTGCCTGTTAAAGGTGATTAATATGGCCAAGCAGGTGCAAATGCAGCAGTAAATGTTTAAAAAGAATTGCTATCCTTCTCTCTGTTATTTTCCAAATAACTTTCTTCCTTTCTGACTGTATTACTCATTAGATTGTGTTTCAGACACCAGTAATCAGTCTAAATGCCCATGGCTCGCTTGGAGAGCTGCAGTTTAGGAAGCACCCAGTGTACAGCCCCATCTGAGCAGTGGGATGAGGTGGGGCACTCTGCGTGGGAGCACCTCCAGGACGTCTCAGTGATAAAAATACACAAACTTCTTGAAATGCTGATTGCAGTGCACAAGGCTTTCTGGCAGGGAAAAAAGCAGTCTTGGAACTGCTATTCATTTTTCACAGCTGTTGTTTCTCAAATCAAATGTTGTAAGGATTAAGAATGCGATTGAAGAAAGCACAGTGGGGTGTCGGACCTACCTTTGCACATCAACCCCATGATCTCTAACCTCAGTGTAGCTGCCTGCTGCTGAGCCATCATTCATCACAGCGCCTCCACTTCCCCGCACCGGCAGGTGCCAGTCCAAGATCAAAAGAAATCACAGCAAGTACAGTTTTTCTGCACTTACTGTGAACATGAAGAGGCATCAGGGCTGTAAAGAAACGTGAATAAAAGCTTCTTTACCTTTCTTCCTGTGAATTATATGGTGACTCCAGGTATTTTAGAGAAACACATACAGAAAGAATAACCTTCAGGCAAACACAACTCAGCCCTTTGCTTGCAGAAAAAAATGCAACAAGGGGTTGCTTGACGTTGTTTTCCTATCCAGACACTGTCAAGACCTGTTTGGACTGCCTTGTCCTATTGAAATAGCTGTGTGCTCTGCAGAGCAAAATAATACTAATCTTCAGCACTACTAGAGTGCTTAACATTTTACCAGGGCTTTGCAAATATAAACTGAACTGCAGTCATAACATTGATATGTGAAATAGTAATAGCTGACAGCAAGGTAAGATAGCAAGCACTCATCCCCTCCTACAGGCTGATAACACCCTCACTCAGAAATGACAGTTTCAAAACAAGTGTCCATGATCACAGATCTGGACAGTGGTCTGAATTCAGTGTACTGATGGGCATTTTTGTAAAAAGTCCCTCAGGAAAAAGAGTAGAAATATCACTTCCCATGTGTAAAATGACCTTGAAAAGCAGAAGCCTGCCAGGTGCAGAGGAATATGCCTCCCAAAGAGCTTGCAGGAACAAATCAGCCCCAAATGAAACAGAACTGAAAGGCAGGGAGGATGATAAGGGTAGATTTATACTGAAAGGTTTGATCCTGCAAAGATATATGGACACGGTGACCTCTGTGCACTGGGGCTGGGCTCTGCAAAGCATCCTGCAGCTCCTCCAGGCGCTAGCTGACAGCCCAGCTGCTCAGATGCAGTCGTCATAGGGCAGGGGTGCTGTCCACAAATAATGGATTCATTACCTGGTGTGCAGCAAGCCAGTAATTAAATACTCAAGAGAGACATTGATTATTTATTTCAGAGTTCTGTAAGCCTGAGTGCTCAGTGGAATTCCACAAATCAAGCACACCAATTATCAAAACTTTTTACTATTTATACATTTTAGCAAACAAAGGAATCATTGGCTATAAGTTACATAGTTCTCTTATTAATTAGTATTCTATCTTCTGTTGGTTAATGATTCTCTTGCCTCTCATGCTTATCAGTCCCCATGCTCAGCGTTTCTCTTCTTTTAGGTCAGTGGGTTTTTTGGGTTGGTGGTCAGTGAGTCAGTGGTTGCAGAGATCCTCCTGCCAGAATTTCCTTTTGCCCAGCTGGAGCTGCTTTCAGCACAGTTGCTGAGTTGGGTTTATTCATTTCTGCCTTATCTTGGAAGTTCTGCCAGTTGTTTTTGTGGCCCATAAATTCTGCATTCTTTGTGCCCACTATCAGTAGGCATCTTTCTTCCCAAGCTTTGTTAACATCCCCCTAGGTCTGAAATAATGTCCAGCCCTAAACTTTAACAAGGCAATTCTGCGAACAAGTAATTTGCTTTTATAACACAAGGACATCACTTAGACCCTGTTAGCTGCTCTCCATTTAATGGTTTAAATCTCCTTTCTTGCTGATTGGGTTTGAAAGTATGCAAAGATCAAGGATTACAGAACATCCTTTCTTAAGAAAATTTTACATATTTCACATTTTGCAGCAATCCTGGAGACCAGGATGGGTGTTAGACCAACTGTACCCATGTATGATAAAGACTGAATCATCTGATGAGGGTAAATACCCTTCTGGAGGGTGTTATTTGGGGAAAACATAGTAAGATACATTCTTCAGCCCTCTCTCAGTTGATTCACACCCTTAGAATAAGTAGGATTGACATTGGTAATATTTGTTAGTTAAGTACATTGGAAAAATGTCTCTGTATTAAGCTGTGCAGTTAAGTCTGTAAAGTTGAAAATGGACAGCTGCCTACGGTGAGATGTTTCTGCTTTCATGACATAATCCATAGTAGTGATGCTGATGAATAACCTGTCAGAAGATGTAAAAAGAGCCTAAATTCTGTGTCTTATTACTGGTTACAATAGCTATTTGATGAATGTCTTAAAATTGAATGTTTATTAAAGACTTCTCTCCCTGAATTTTAGGGTCTACAATTTTTTAAAGCTTTGCTGTAAGACCATTTGACTAAGATGTCTGCAGTAGTTCTGAGGAAAGCATTTGATGTAGAACAGGGCGGATGTTAACATTACTGGATTGTAGAGTTCAAATTGTGTTCCCTGTTTCTACAATACTGAATTCTGCTGTAAGGACAGTGTAACTTTTTGTTGTCAAACATAAGGCAAGGCATGCTGTTCAGTTACCAGGCTGCCTATCCAGCACAAAAAAGCAGAAGGATAGCATCTGCATTTTGCTGGGGTCGGGGTTTAATCTGACACCACTGAGAATATCTAAATAACCCTTTTAAAATTTGTTTGTTTGCACTGGAAATGGAATATTCTTGTGTTGACCCAGTTAAGATCTCTGCAAGTAAATGCAGGATTCCTCAAGCAGTCATCAGGATCTGGTAGACTTTAAGTCCTGTGCCAGGCTCCTCATGAAATTAATCCCCAGTTCCTTAGGAGTTTCCAGACTGTTTTCTCTCATAGCAGAGCCAGACTGATAGGAAGTGAACAAGCAACAGCTCTTTATCTAAATCACTGAGCTGCTGCACCAGCATGCAAGGGAATAGCCTTTGCTCAAATCAAACAAGCAGGCCAATTAACTTGGTAGATTTTCCTCTTTGGAGAAAAAAGCTGTTACTAAAGCTCTAAGTCAGAAGGCTGCACTCTATAAATGAGGTAAGGCCATCATCTAGTCTGTGGGTTTGCCTTTCCTCTTGGGATATCACTGTGTTGCTGCTGTGAAAGCATAGGAAACCAGGTCATTTTTTAGCTAATTTCTTTCTTTCTAGTTAAAACGCTCTCATCCAAGGCCCCTTCAATTGACTTGCTGGAGCATGCGATTGCTCCCTGGTAGGTTTTGTGAAGGAAGTAGTGTTATCTGATAACACAAGCTACATCATAACATTAAATGCCATGTTTAAAAAGTTAATCCTCAAGTTAAGTGATTATGTGGAAATCTCAGCTCATTGAAATAACAAATATTAGCTTTTTCAGGTGTCACTGCTGTGGAAAAAGGCTTGAAAATAAGTACCCCAAACATCACAAACCATGAAATAAACAAAACCAATTTAAACTAATTTTTACTTAAAAAAAGAAAAAACAGACAAACAGAAAACCCCCAAACCAAACCAACCAACCAGTGAAAAAAAAACCAACCTCAGATTTCCATAAAAATTTCCTATTTTTATGTCTGTGTTCTTTCATTTCTAGAGAAAGTTCTCAAAAGGCATTGCAGCTATGCCTAAAAGCATTAAACATTTTTTTCTATTAATTGCTAACTATTAAGTGTGTCACATGCTTTTTGCACTGGTATTGCTACTGTTTGTAAAGAGACGAGGTGTTACACTTTGGACAAATATATACCAAAATGTTTAAAGTTTCTCTTTTTTTTTACATTTGTATATTTAAAAATCAGTTTCATTTCTGTATTTATTTAGGCTTTGTTCTCAAAATATTAACGTGCATTTTCATTTCAGCCCAAATCTCTTTATTGTCCTGCAAAAGCCTTTTGCAATTTAAGTCTATTTCCACTTTTGACAAACATTTATTCTTGCTATGCAATTGTACTTCTTTCAGTGAACACGTGAATATCTTTCTATCACTATTTCTTTTTACTGGGAAGCCTGAAGGAGGAGAGAATTACCTAAGAGGCAGTAGGGACACATCTGGGCTAAGTACAGTTTTTTTGGCAGCTGTTTATTCCAGCTCCCTTCTGTCAGTTTTGCTGGTAGAGATTCTGTCTTCAGTTTCAAATCTTTTATCCATACGGAGAATTATGACTGTAGAAATTACCTACCTCTTACGTGAATTTATTAGAAACCTTTTCCTTTGTGCTGCATTTTATCCTAGTCATTACCTGACTTGAATGTGCAAATTTTAACATGATTTCCCTTTGTTTCTCCAGTCCTCTCCTGCAGCAATTTTCACACTTTTAACATCACTCAGCAGTAGCTGTCTACACACTTCAACAGGCCCATTATGAGGCCTAATTTACTGTGGCCAAACCAGCCTCTCTGTGACTCATGTATTAGCCTTAGGAACCCTCTTTTTCTGGTACCTGGCATACAGGGGAAAGGAGGTGGAAATTTTTCACTTGATGTTAAACTGCTGGTCAGTAACTTAGCAAGTTATCTGTGTCTAACGAGTCTGAGATGTAGATTGACAGCTGTTTTACACAACTGATACACTGAGAAAAATACTTCTCAAGAACTGTTTCAAGAATTACCTGTATTTAGAAGAACTCTAACAGTAAAAACTCTAAAGGTAAAACTCTAAAGGTAAATTTGTTCTACATGGGCATCATACCAATGAGTTTTGGTTTTTTACAGCCACCTCCAACAACAGGTAACAAGAGGTCATAAGAGATCAAAAGCATATCACCAAGTGCAAAACAAGATTAATGAATAATGGCGAATGACTGTCTGGGGAGGACCTTCCACTTTCTTACAAAATCCTGTGAAATTTGAACATAAATAACGTGACATCAGCATCGCTGACCTTCTGAGACAGACAGTCACACTAGTGATGCTAATCTGTTCTAAGGATTTCTTGTTCTTTTCATCCCTTTTCCTTTGGTCTTACATAAAGATATTTATTCTAGGCAGGTCTCAATTACCTTTAATGGGTGTCTTCATGATGTTAGTGGCAATCTCATAAGAAGTACTTGGAGAATTTAAGAGAGAAGTCTGCTTTCATAATGAACCATAGTAGATTTGTGAAATATCTGTGCTGAAAACATGCTGTGGTTTACAGTGGAAATCGAATAAGAAATTCTGCTATCTTCTGCTTAGTTGTGCATATACTGTCCCTGGAGCAGGCCAGGATATAATTGCTGAGCTCTTTGAAAGCAAAGGATTTGCTATCCCTGAAAATGGCAGACTGTCCAAGTAAATTTGTTCAGGCAATTATCAGGACCAGCTTGAAATAACATGAAAAAAGGCCTCTTCCACAGAATTTCTTCCTCTTAAATTATAGACATCCTCTCATGGTATTCCTTTGGATATCTCCTGCCTCTGTCCTCCAGTGAGTCTTTCCAAGAGGGCTTCTTTTGCTATACTCACTTCTACAGTTTGGAAGTGTCACCTGGGCTGAACAGGAGGATATTCCTGCTTTTGGGGACTTCTGGCTTGCTCAGCATCCAGAAATCACAGGATGCTCCTTGGGGAGGAAGGTTACTCTTGAGCACTCATTCCAAGGTCTGATTCTTGGGAGTGTTGGGGGGTTGATTTTCGCGTGTGGGTTTCATAGACGAAAGTTGTGTTTCTGTGTTTCTGCTGTACACTTGATGTGCTCAGGATGTCTCACTTAGTATGCAGAACCGGCGCACACAGTACTTCCCAGATATATTAAGCCCATGAGGTGCACACTGCACTGAAGCCTGCAAAAGTATTTCTGTCAAGAAAATCCATCTATCCTAGTGGGCCCTGAAGTGGCCTTCCCAAGAGTCAGTGTCTAAAATGTAATTAAATTTTCACTACTTTTCTAGGCCATACGAATCCAGAAATCATACCCTTAACAGAACTCAAATTCATCCTCAATGATCCATCACACTCCTTCTTCCAGTAGGTATTCATTAATAGCAAGGGTGTTCTCTTCCCTGTCATACACCCAGCTCTGCTGCACAGTTTCTTCCATGTTGCCACCCTGGAAGAAAAGCAAAGGAAGCTATTTAATTTTCTTTTCCAAGTCCTCCAGGATATAAAATAGCTTTTCTTGCCAGTATTATCAGAAATGACACCGTTTGCTAAAGTCGGCAAGGACATTTTTTTCAGCAGGTTGCCAATTGTTTCTCATTTTCAAAGCATCCAAAAATATTTCAACTACTGAACCTAGTTCAAATTTTTACACTCAAACCCTGTCACTTTTATAGATTTTAGAGGCAAATATCTGACAGGCTCAGGGCTAAAAACTGATGTTGCCACATCCCACTTTATTTGTATTGTGCCCTTGCAGAGGGTACCAAGGACTAGAATATCAACAACTGACTGGCTCCATCCTCTTGACACCTCCCCTTTACATGCTTATATACATTGATAAGATCCCCTCTCAGTCTTTTCTTCTTGAGGCTGAGCAGGCTCAGCTTCCTCAGCCTTTCCTTGTTAACAGAGACACTCCAGTCCCCTCCTTATCTTTGTTGTCCTTCACTGGACCTGCTCCAGGGATTTCTCTGTCTCTCTTGTGCTGAGGAACTGGAACTGGACACAGCACTCCTGATGTGGCCTCACCAGGGCTGAGCAGAGGGGCAGGATGACCTCCCTCAACCTGCTGGCAAAGCTCTTCCTAATGCACTCCAGGAGACCTTCAGCTCTCTTGGTCACCAGGACACACTGCTGGCTCATGGACAGCTTGTTGGCCACCAGGACTCCGCCTCCTCTTCTTCTCCATGGAGCTGCTTCCCAGCAGGTTGGCCCTCAGCCTGTGCTGGTGCATGGGGTTATTCCTCAAGTGCAGGACCCTGCACTTGCCTTTCTTGATTCCCTCATAATTATTTCACAGACACAAGGCTAAAGATCCCCTGGCACTGTGGCACCTCTCCCGCTCTGCAGTCCTGTGTATTTGACCAAGGTGGCCAGGCTGGCCAGAATGCCAGCAGGAGAGGAGCACCACAGGGACGTACAGGAACCAGGTGGTTACCATACTGGAGCTATCCCTTCCAGAAAGCATATTCCCAGGCTGCCCCCACAGTCCCTCCATGGTGGCAACTGGGCAAAGGAAAAAAGAGGCTTTACGCAGATACTGTCCCACAGAGCTTCACAAAGTGGTCTGCAATGTCATCTTCAGCTACTAAAACAAGCCTGGTTAACCACAGTGAGGTCTCTGCAAAAACAAAAAAGCAGGAAAATGCCCTGGATTCTGGAGAGGTGATTAAATTGCATGCCCTGTAAGCTCTTATTATTATAACCACTTTTGATATGCACTGTATAACATTCACCTGGCTTTCATCCCTACCTCTGTCTACTGTTTGTCGTTGAAGAAAAACTGACATTTATTTTGAGCTAAAAGACAGCTTTGTCCCAGACCAGATGTCTCATTCACTATGCATATGTCAGCCCTGCAGGTGCTATCTCAGACTCAAGAAACAGCAAGTTTTTCAAATAACAGTGCAATGTCAAGATATTACTTGGACAAAATAATAAAACACTTTATTAGCTTCAGTCATAGCATGTTTTGAAGTTTGGTTTTGGGGTTTTTTCCCACACCGTGAGTTATATGTGCTTTCTCTTCCATCACTGTAACTGAGAACAACTCCACTGACTTCAGAGGAAGGCTTCACATCTATGCTGCTAAGAGTGAAATTTTAAACTAGCACAAGGATATGCTGCATATTTGAGGGACTCGGCTGGTTTAACATTTTAATTCTTCAGGGACTGTCTTTAGATTTTCCTGTCTCTAATGCATTGAAAGAAAATCCAAGCTTTCAGTGAGTCATTTAAGAATCTCAGCTTTTTGGGGAAAATTTCTACTTCAGGGTTTCACATGAACATTATGTCACTTAGATATAAACAGCAGAAAGTGTCCTTCCATATTTAATCCAGCTGTTACATCACATAACATACCAACTGACTTCTCCCTTTCACCCACCACAAAAGAACTGTAACACCTTCCTTCTTGCTTTTATAACATCTATTTTGGAAACCTGTTGATTTTTTTTGAAGTGATAGCTCACTGTCACTTCAAATATGTGTCCTTCTCAAATATCATTTGCAAATGATCCATTTGTGTTTCCTTTCAAGTGGGTAAAATTTAGATTTTTAAGATATGAGGAGTAGATTGCCCCAGTGCCTCTTATCACATATCTTTGCTTCATCTTAAGATGTGTGACTATCATAAGAAATAAATGATTATGGTCCAGATCTACAAAAGTACCTAAAGAAGAACCTATATAGAACCGGGATTTTCATCACCAGAGAGACATACCCGAAAAAGCTGCCCTGTCCCATAAGGACTATGAAAACTTTTGGTGTGCCATTTAGTTATACTTAAACACACACCAAGTGCTGAATCTGTCATTGAAGGAAAACATTGTTCTTCATCCATGGGTACCCAAATCCACCATCCAAGCTTCCCTCTGACAGATGGGAGCTCTGCACACTGCATCACTACCCCACCTAATATGCTTTGCTTGTGGGTAGCTGGGGACATCTTGGGCCAATTTCTGTCATAGGTCCAGAGAAAATCTCATCAACCCTGCACAAGCCAACGCTAGAGTTAGACCCACCAGTGAGTGAGGAGAAGGACAGATGGGTTGCCACACTGCACTGTAAAAAACTTTGTTTGTGGATCTGGGGCATAAACCGCAGTGCCCTTTTGTAACTGTGTGGCTGGCCCTGTGTAATATGGAAATTATTCTTTCTTTTTAAAGAGTTGCATATTCATAATTCACTCCAAGAGACTTATTAACAGGATCCTCAGTTATCCAGCCTCAGACGTCAGTTGTAATAGCATGGCACCATTTTTTTTTGGATGGCCTAAATGGTTAAAAGTGCTTGTATGCTTGGAAGGGAAGTAAGTTATAATATACTCTTTACATCGACACAATTCCACCAATGCTTGAATATGGTTTGTGTTATCTAATCAGTCATCTACTTCTTCCAGTCACCTGTAATGCTGTATTTCCCCACTCCTTTCCTTACTAAATGCCTGCCCTTCCCCTGCTCTCCGTTCCCCGCCCCTAGTCATGGGCACTCCCCCGGGTTTCCCCCACTGGTTCCAGTACTCCAACTCTGCCCATGTACCGTCCCTACACCCTGAGACCATTGGTCCATGTGCTCTCTCTGCCCCTCTCATCCCCATATAAAATCGCAGACTCCCTGCCCTTTTTGCTGTCTGCTCCTGGGAATGTGTGTTCACTATGTGAAAGTTCTTCTGAGGTCCCCATGTGGAGACCCTTCTCACCTCCTTTATTGCCACCGTGTTGTGGAGCCGACAGCTGGAGCATGAGTGCGGGGCCGCCTGGAAGGGCTACGGGAAGCGGAACAGCCGCTCTCCCTGAGACAGCCCCGCAGCGCTCTCCGGGAAGGTTTGCGCCTTGCCATACCAACACAGAAACTACAGACTGCAACAGTCACCAGGATGAGAAAGTCTTGCTGTGAGGTGATAAACACTCACCCTTTGCCTACACTAGACAGGATGAGATCATAATCTTCTGGAGGTGTTTATTCTTCCTTGCTGACTTTAAGGGATGCGTGCTCTTCCAGAGTGTCTATTTCTCTGCACTGACAGCAAGGGGAGCTTAAACAAGTAGAGAGGGGGATGGCTGCAGCATGTGAAGTTTCATCTTTCCATGTGAGCCCTGTCCTCTATGCCTCACATCAGAGCTGTGTGACTGATCACAACAGATCCCTGAGAACGACCTGATGATACCCTTCCTCTAATGCACAATTCATTTACTGAAAGTGTTACAACACCATAAGGAAGTTTATTCATATTTGCCCAAATGGCTTTTTTGCAGCAATTTTCAATGTTGATTCCCAGATACAGCCTTTCTGCTGCAATATCTAGCTACAAAACAAGTTATAGGGAAAAAAAATCCTGAAGTTTTCTTACTGGGGAAGGGGAATGCCAGCTGTGGAATGTGGAAATGTCCACCATCTTATCTTTGTCTCGTTGGCCACATGGAACTGAGTCGAGGTGGTGAGCACCTTTTTGTGTGTAAATCACCCTCTCTTTTGTATACTTTTGTTATTAATATTGTTGCTATTACTTACTACTCATCCCTTTGCTGTTTGCTTTCAGGAAATTGTTATCTTGACCCATAGTCTCTGCCTTTGTCCCTCTCTCCCTTTGTCTCTCCCTTTGGAGGGAGGTTCAGGGAAGGGGAGCATCTCATTTGGAGTTTAATTCCCACCTAGTTCTAAACCACCACAGTGCCATATCCAGGCTTGCAGCCATTTTAAGGCAGTTATCCTGCTCTTGCTAAAATTTCTAAAGGCAACAGTCATCCTGTTAGCAAGAGACTGAAGAGGTGATCAAACAGTTTACAGTCAAATATTGGATTGTGCTTCAGTGCTGAAACTTTAAATAATTGGTCTTATAATTATTCTGCTTTTCCATTTGCAAAATATTTTATAAATACATCTTTTCCAGGCCATATAAATCAGTGTCGCACTCGGTGTGCTCAGTGGTGAGGAAGGAACATCTGTTCATTTGTTCAGTAGTCAGCCAACCTGACTTTTTATCTTTAAAATAGAAAAGCGGTAGTATCATGACCACAAATTTCATGCAGTCTATTCATATATTGTTGCATTTACAGTTAAATTTCCCTGAAAAACAATTCATCACCATACAACCTACCATGAAACTCCAGTGATCTCTGTAAAACAATCTGCACAATTACAGTTACATTGGGCAGCAGCTGGCAATGAAGGAAATTTAGACTGCTTACCAAACAGAAAAGTTCAATCAGTACATTAACAGTGGAGCTCTCTCTTTCTCAAAAAAACCCGAAAAAGTCAACAACAACAAAGCAACAGCAACAAAGCAGTCGTAACTCTTTCTATAAAGAAGACGCATTAGAGACAGCCTGCCCATGAGTTCTGTTTCCCTTCAGGTAGAGAGCCCTTTTATAGTCTGTTCACTACAAGCAGGTATTGCCAGTGTTTATGTAAGGCTCTGCTTTGCGACGTGCTGCCAACCCAGGTTTTCAATGAAATCAGGATGGAGCTCGGGGATCAGTGTTGCTTCAAGCTCTCATTAGCTGTTAACTTGCTGAGGAGAAGAGCCAAAATATGTTTCATTCTTCGGTGGCCAAAAGGAATGGAAGAACATCTGACAGATTGTGCATTCATGGTCAATGGGAGAAGCTGCAGCAGGACAAATTGCCAACATTTCAGTTCAAAGACAGGACATGGCGACAGCACAATGTAGAAATGTAGGTGGAGTCCAGCTGCACTGATGTGTATAGCAGTGGCATCAAAAATCAGCACCATTCAAATCGTTCTGACAGGAGTGAGGTAATGAGAGGCAAAGTCAAGTATTAATGTAACAATACTTTATCTTTTTACTTAAAAGATCAAATATGAGAGTCAGCTCCTTAATTTGTACACAGCGTAAAGTCAAACTATAGATTTTAGTCTTCTCAATCTCGTTCTTCTGTAGTTGTTCTTGATTGTCGTAGGGATTAATGAACAGGCTGTAGCTAAGTTTAGGCTCTTTGAAAGCTGTTCGTTAGCTGTGTTTGTCCCTCACTGGGAATTCCCAAAGCATGGTGAAAATCTCTCTGCTAAACTTCAAAGGGATTAAAGGTAATCCAGTCAGCTGAAACACCACTTTTTTTCCCAAATAATTAAACAATTCCTCATCATTTTGTTGCTATGTAATTTATGGCAAAACTGCAGACTGACTCTGATTGCAAGGATGGCTCAGGAAGTGTACACGTTTGCCAGCAGCTATTGCTTTACCTGGCATTTACCCTACCTGTGGTTCACAAAGCACGCCCTGCTGCTCTTTAAAAGGGTGCAGACTTCCTGCAGAGCCTTTGGAAGAAAGGACATCAAACAGTTCTGGCATAACACTATACATAGCCTAAGCATTTATGATGAAGGAAATCTCTAAAATCTCAGGCTACAAGAATTCCTGGGCAGTTCTATCATTCGAGTAACAAATATGAGGTATCCTATGGATGCTCTTGCTTCTCAGACTCAGGAAAAAAAGACCATATCTTTGTAATCTCTAGCTTTGTCTATACCACTGAGTAAAACAGTCCAGGAACTGTGGACTCTGAGGCTAACTGGCAGAACACACCTTGCAATCTGTGCATGACTTACCCCCTTGCTTGTGCTGATTTTTTACATTGTGATCCATGGTGATCCAGGTTGTGCCTGATCATTCCTTTGGGAAAAGGTAGTTTCAGAGATCTTCAGAACTCTGTGGGAAAGGCACCAAATATCTGTGGATGCTACAGATCATGTCACTGGTCAATGCCAGACAGAGCCTGTGGGTAGCAACAATCCCAGCTTTAGGGGATGAACAGAGTCATCTCTGGCCAAGTGGCCTGGTGGCAGAGCCAGCAGCCCATTGCACAAACATATTTCACTTGCCAGACAGCTGAGCTGGTACCAGGCTGCAAGCTCCAAAAGATCAGAAAAGCATTAGTACTGCTCTGAAAGCAGTAGCTATAGAGGACTTCTTTTGAAAGGCAAAGGATCCCAACTCCCTTGAGAATATTATCCTGGAACTGGAAAGATACATGCTCTATCAGTTTAAGGTTGCCAGTGACTGGTAAAGCACATACTAAGTGTTGTCCGACCCCTGCTCTCAGCCATATACTCTTATCACCCACCAACCTGTCCAAGCCAGCTCCCCACACCTCCTCAGGGCTGTGGGGTGGCCACACAAATGTATCAAATCTAGAGTTCATCTTCGTAGATGAAAATGGCCCACTATTGTAGCTGAACCCTGCACTTCTGAGTACCCACCCACATGCGGTGATACTGCACTGTCAGCCCCATCCCGTGCTGGAGCCATTTCAGAAAGGTCATTATGTCCATTTGGCTAGTGAAGTACTGCCGTCATATCTTTTCTGGCATGAAACAAGCATTTGGAGCATGCTCTAATAACAGAATAGCAATCAGTCTTTAGAAAATTCCACTGCTAACATTTCTCTATGCCTAATTTAAGTTGCTGAACCCATATATAGCCAGTAAAATTAAATGGCCTGATTTTCAGAGATGCTCAACTCTTCCACATAAGTGCTTTTGCAAGACGGATGATTTACTAGGCTGTGCTGTTAAGCTTGTTAGCTGCTGGCTCTGAAGTTTCAAAGGCTAATCTAAACCGACAGAAATAGGCGTTTTGCAGAGGGACCATCATAGAGATTCATACACTGAATCTATATATAGAGACTGGGCTATCAGCCAGGGTGTGCAGCCCAATAAGTTGTTTCTACCAGAAACAATTGATAAAGATCTTGATTAAATATTTGGCAAAGAAGCCATGTATTTTTTATATGCAATCTCATTTATTCTCAACAGCAATGACAAAAACGCAAGAACTCATGTTTCCTTCACAACAGCGATTTAGCACAGAAGCTTTACCACAGTAGACCTGTGGTCCTCGTTGCAGTAGCCCATTCAGTAGAACAACACCTGCCTGCAGCTGGAGAGGAGGAACTGCTCCTCTCCCTCCATCAAGGCTACATCTGCTTTCGAGTCCCTTATCTGGAATCAAACAATGCAGTGTAGTTTCTTTCTCCTTGGCACCAAGCCCCTTTTTTTGCTTGCCTGAAAGCCTCAAGTCGCTCTTTTTTTTAACATCACGCAACATACAACCTCTTGTCTTTTGTCTTTCCTTGCTAGTTGCCCTGCTTCTTTCTCACATAATCAAATATGCCATAGAATCTACCTATTTTCTGGAGGATGATTGTTGCTACTATTATCTCCCCTCAAAGTAACTTGTCTGAGATGAGCAGTGGGTGTTCTAGCCTCTCCTGTGTGTCCATAGAAATATTAAGAAGGGATCTCACAGGTCCCACTATGCCTTGGATAAAGACCTCTCACCAGATTCTTCCTTTGTGTGAGATGTTCTCCCTCCCACAGATTTCACAGACAACATTCTAAATATTCACTGACAGATGCAAAATCAGGACCCAAAGTCAGTAAAAAAAGAAACAAACCCTTGCAATGAGGCAAGAAATGGGGGAAAAAAGTTGTTCCAAAATCCCAGTTTGGACCCACTCTCTAAATCAGAGGGACAGGAAGCAAAAATTATAGTTTGAGTAGGGCATTTATTTCTTCTTAATGACTAGGTGCAGACACTGATGTTCACTTTGCGAAAAGGAAATCTTAGCAAAATTTCAAATGAATAACTAGCTATTCAGTACTGTACTTGCATGATCTTCAAAATTTTTATTATTCCAGTGATTAGAGAAAATATAATTTATTCTTCTCATGAGACAGAAAATGAGCAAAAGGCAGACAGCAAGGTCTGTTCTTTTAATTCATTAATCTAGTAATCTATGTTCCATATTTTTGCAAATCAAATTTATCCTGCATAGTAAACGCAGCTTGGCAAGGCTTCACTTGAGTATATGTGATTTTGCTAATCTTCTTTCAGACATTCTTGATCACTCCACTTTTTTGCAATCATCAAAGCAGAGATCACAGTAGTTTTCTTTTTTATTTTGCTAGGCAGGAACTAGCCTGAGTACCTTCTGTGAAATAAAGATTAAGATTTGACAGATCTTAAGTGTTGCGGTGGTCCAGCCTGAAGAATTCAGGCTGAAGGTTTATGAGGGCATGCAGTGGGTGGAATTCCTCGCCCTAGACAGTGGGTCTGAGGGCGGGTTGGAGGCAGAGACAGGCGTGTAGGCCGTGCCCCCACTGGGATGCCACTCCAGGCTGAGCCATCGCCCCCTGTTCTGGAGATTTCTATGTCTGTTAGGGGTTTCTCAGTTTGTTATTGGTTCCTCCCTGCTGCTCCCGCCTCCCAGTTCTCCCCATTGGTCATGGTTAAGTCACCCCATGTGATGTCACCCTTATGTTTATTCATATTCCCTTATGTATATTCATATAAGTTGCTGGAAAGTTCTGTTCAGTTTGTGCCCCCATTGGTTATTTTGAAATGGACCCTCCCCTGAGACCCTTCCATTGGCCACCTGTCACCCCATGTCATTCCCTTATTGGCTTGTGTCCTTTGTACCACCCTGCTCCGCCCCCCTTCTTAAGTTGCTGTAACCCTTGTTCTGTGCTCACTGAAGCTCTGGTCTGGTGGTGCTAAGTTTTCCAGGCCTCTTGGGGTCAGGGCATAAAGTACCGTTAGCTGCTACATTGAGTCCTCTCTCCTCCTTTGCCTCTGCTACGTTGTTGGTTTGGATCGCTGCCAGCTCCAGACGTGGGTCTGCAGCAGCACACTGAGACCTGGCTGAGAAGCCAAGGTTGCTCCTGGACCAGGACACCTTCGGCAAGTCGCCTGCTTGACCTCCGGGCGGTCAGCAGTCCACCACCCATCGACCGGTGGATACCAGCGACACTTAGGATCCTGTAGTCACTGGAAATCAGGGGATTCACATAGAATCTGTACTGCAGATCTCTCCCAAACCTCACTTTTGGGTATATAATAATTGTAAGCAATCCATACTGATCCTTTATTTATTTGGTCTTCTTTTTTATGTTTTTTTGCCTCCTTCAAGCCCCTCTACAAACTATGTTATCAATCACTTTTACTTATGTTACCAGACTTACGTGATTTCAAGTAATGCAAAAGTAAATGTTGCATGCATCCTATAATGGTACATATCAAATAATTCTTTCATACGTTTTCTTTAGGCAGTTTTTATTTTGCAAAAACAAAGTTATTTTTTAAAAAACATCTAAAGTTTTGGAGAGTTTTAAAAACAGATTGATTCCACTAGCTTCCACACTGAGAGAGTCTAGGAAATTTTGATTTCTGGGCCTCTTTTCAGAAGCAGGCAAAGACAAGAATTTTATATTTCAACCAGGGTACAAATTGACGTTCTTCTCATTTCTAGAGCCCTCCATACAGGATCTGAACTTGGATTCTTGACATCATACATGATGTAAGCGATTACATGCTTAGTACATCTGACACACTGTGGACATTGTATATAAGCTATAGGGTAAAGCTATAGTAGTACATTAAGTAAAAGAAACAAATTGCAAAATTCAAGATCCACGCACTGACTTGTAGCTAAAGGTATCTTCTGACATAACAACTTTGCACTAGGAAATGTGTCGATCTTCCTCTTTGTTCCTATCAATCTTTCCTATATGAAACTGTTGTATTTTTTTTCTAATAATTATTGCATGCGGAAGTTTTAATGCTATTTGTATATTTTATCTCCTGGTCCACATTCAACTTCTTGCCAAATGTCCTAATCATACGTATGTGAGATAAAAGGTGCAAATGGACTGACTTCTATTCAGACTGTAGAGCCAGTGGGCCAAGGCAACAAACTGATGTAAGTAGGTAAAGAATAATTCATACTGTAGAATATCCTGGTTATTCTGCCTAAATAATTCATCAGGATTCAGTCCAGTGGGGAACTTCCTGCCCATGAAAAAGACATGATGTTTGCCCTGTGAAACAATGGGACTATACAGCAGCAGAATCTTCATGTCTGTAAAACTGGATAAAAAACTGGGCTAGTTTAGATTTAAAAGATTAAACAAGGATAGGAAGAACGAGAGAAAAGATTAAAAAACTAAAAAAGGAGACCATAGGAACTAGAGGAAGGTGAGTGCCTGAGGTGATGGTCAAAATAAGTGTCTTTTGATGTATTCTGCCAAATAATAATTTAAAATTGGCCAAATATTTCAAAACTTAAAGAGATTAACATCCTAAAGGTCCTCCTACCTTTTCTATCATCTTGTATGTTATTGCCCTCTTTTCATTGACATTTTTTTCTCTTTCTTTCTCCATCATACTTAGCTTGAAGCATGTCCCATTTTAACTTCTGCTCATCAAATAAGGTAAAGGCGCAAATATGTATTTTATTAGTCCTGTTTGTATGAGGATTCTTCCCTGATTTGAGTGTGATTTCCTCGTGGAGATAACTTTATGGGTATAAATCCATGCAAGGAGAAATTAGCATTAGTGATATTGGTATATGTGGTTTTAAATGAGCATACCAATCTTTACATGGAGCAGATTACTGTAAGGAGACCTATTGATTTAAATGGTATTGCTTATGTGAATAAGCTGCTAGGTTGGGCAATCTGCTGTGCAAAACGCACCCTCTTCCTCTTGACTATAAAGAGAACACTGACTGAGAGCCATAGAGTCATCATACTCATGAATACAAAACCCTAACGTTACGAAGAATTAATGCACACCAAGTGTGGGAATATAAAGCATTTTATATAAGTGTCCATATCTCATATGGACAGTTAACTCACAGAGTTTCCATCCTGTTTTTATTAGGCATCTGGTGTTTTGATTTGTCAGAGGAGATCATTCTAAGAAGGATGTAAAATCTTCCTACCATTTGTTCATATAATGTTTGTCCTTCTCATTTTCAAACCCTGTGATCATTATTTATAGATAAAGGAAATCTGGATTATTGCACAAGAATGAGAGTGTTCTTCATTTGTTCATAATTTATTCTCATCCCACTGCTAGTTTTGGCAGTTCAGCCATTAGACACAGTCAGACAATAAAAGCTCACAGCATGATGCCTATCGGTAGAGTTTTGCTCTGGTTTTGCAATCTAGGTAGCAATATTCTCTTATTAAGTAGAGGAAAAATTCTGTGTACCATGCAAACATGATTTTAGGTCAGCTATATCCATTATCTACTGTTGAACCAATATAAGCCATATTTAAGTAATGACAAAATCTGGCATTTTACCTCAAAATAGTTTATGCTCATTCAGCTTCAGAACCATGTTTGGATAGGAGGTAAGAACCAAAACAAAATCCACTTTTAAAAGATTAAGCGTGTAATAACCCATACATCTTTTATCCTTGTAGTCATAGTTACGCTCCTAGAGCCAAATGAAAATTAACTGTGTTAACTGGCATGCTGACTAGAAGCTGACATAGTTATCAGTCAGTTATCAGTCAGTTATCACTCAGCTATCAGTCAGCCAGTCGTGGTGTCTGCACAGAGGTAACCCTGCACTATTGTCCTGTTGATCTATCTGCTATTCCAGTTCCTTTTCTGGCAAAGAATTTATAGGGAAATTTTGACAGGCGGTTTGACAAGTCAAGTAAAACCTTGTATTTTACACCTCTAAAAAAGAATATCCCATGGTTTTGATTTTGGCCCCTGGTCAGTTTCTTAAGGGATGCTGTCTAGTGTGTAGGCAGCTTTCCCAATTTCCTTGTTGTGATATTAATCCTCCTTGTTTCTGCTTTTGCAGTCATTAAATGATTCCTGGAGCTATCCATACTGATATGTACAAGAAGATGCTGGAATGTCTGATTTATCCCAGTGAATTGAGACGTAGTGATGCACAACCTTATTTCAAGCACTGGTAACATATAACCTTGCATTTGGATGCAGCCCATTATAATGAAAAGATCGCAGAATCAGCTGAGTTAGAAGAGACCCACAAGGATCACCGAGTGCAGCTCCTGGCCCTGCACAGCACCATCCCCAAGAGTCACACCATGTGCCCCAGAGCACTGTCCAAATGCTTCTTGAGCTCTTTCAGGATGGTGCTGTGACCACTTCCCCGGGGAGCCTGTTCCAGTGCCCAAACACCCTCTGGGGGAAGAACCTTTTTCTGATATCCAACCTAGACCTCCCCTGCAACTGCTTCAGGCCATTCCCTTGGGTCCTGTCACTGTCACCACAGAGAAGAGATCAGGGTCTGCCCCTTCTCTTCCTCTCACAAGGAAGTTGGAACTGCAGTGAGGTCTCCCCTCAGTCTACTCTTCCCAGGCTGAACAGAACTTTTAGACACTAAATGCAGATGTACAACTTCTCTTGACTTTATACATGTACTTTAAAATGTTTTAGAAATGCAGAATGCACAGGCAGGCTTACAACATGCATTAAAGTTTCACACACAGTGTTTCCCAGAGGAAATAGCTGACATTTTTGTTGGGACTTCTACTGAGCAAGGCACCCCACTATGATGAACTTAAATGGCAGAGAAAAATCCAGGTTTGGTATGAGAGCAAATTTTTTAGTGGCAGGAATAATGAAGCTCTAGGGGGATTGCCCAAGGACATCGTTGAATATCCATCCCCAGAAATCTTTGAAAAAGAGAAGAACTGCAGTTTTAAGTGATCCTGTGTAGGGGTAGCCAACTGAACTTCATGAATACTTGAGGTCACCTCCAGCTTTATTTCTGTATACTACCCTTTTCCATAACTTACTATGAGAAATATCAGCAGAGCAAACCCCTTCAGCCTGGTGAAAGTGTGTAGTGCATCTGACAGTGTGCTTTGTGTGGAGTCAGGAAATCCACTGCAGCAGTGGTTGAAATGATCCATGGGCATCTCAAGCAGCCACACAGGAGTTACAAGCCATGTCAACCAGGGTGCATTGCCCCTATCAGTGAATCATCACTCTGATAAGCATGAGGCACAAGCCAGAAGGACAGACAAAATTAGAGTTTAAAGCAGAATAATTATATGAGACTCTGCCCTTTCTCAGTATCAAAAGGGGGGAAAAAAGGTTGCCAATAGATTTTTTAAAGAAAGCTACTGACATGGTAGTAGCAAACACACTCTTATTCTGCACTTTCTGCACAGCTAGAGTGCAAGACAGGTCTAGACTTCAGCTTTTTCCATCAGTTTCTCACAGGCTTTCTTCCAATGTGGATTAGAAAATTGAAGAGGAGCAGCAGGGTCGGAGACATCTATTAGGACTGAAGAGCAGCGATTATATTTTTCAGAGGAAGTGTGAGAAATGCTTCATAGGAATCAGCAGAAAGCCTGCACCATCATGTAAGTTCTTCAAAGCAGTGATCATAAAGTGCTTATTGCATAACTTTTACAATTAAATATAATAATGATGATGGCAATGAAGTCCTTAATTTTAGCACCATTAGATAAAACGCAGGTGGGAAGTGATCACTGTCAGGTTGGGAGTATTTAGTCTACTTAATAAATTGAAATACTATGCATAATTCCTACTGATGTATTTGTATCATGAACAGATGAATTTCCCTGTCATCCTGACTGGTTGTCTCAGCAAGGAGGCCAAGATTTGAGAAAACCCAGAAGAATTAAGCACCAGGACAAATGAGTATCACTGGGGGAGCTTTGTAATTTCCCTTCAAAGTATAATATAATTTTTTTTAAATCATCCCCTTACTGCTGCAAAAGGAGAGAGATAAGAAGAAATATTAGGAAATTTACATTGCCAAGACAAAGATTTTAGGAAACCCTATAATGCAGGGCCAAAGACTTAACTCTTAAAACCAAAGATGTTCTATATGAATATGGTATCTAATGTCTAAATGTTAAAGTCTGGTTTGAATACAGTATTTGATTTATGGCAGCAACAGATGGGAATTTTCTGTTTCTTTTTTGAAGACAGGATTTCTGATCTGTCCAGTGACTGATCCCAAGATAAAGGACTGGATAGTCAAAGGATGATTAGTGTTACATTTCAGGAAAACTGAAGGAATTTCTCCATGCTCTCAGAATGCATCTTCAATGACCAAGAGAGCAGCAGTACAGCTCTCCCATGAAAGACTCATTAATCCATGACCAGACACAGAATGTGGCTTCTTCTCTGACTCCTTGCTCTAACTGCCTTGCTACTGGTACCAGGTATTGAACTTATAAAATGTATCTTAATAAAATGGAAGAAACACACATCTTTCAGTGTCCTATATTCACTTTCTGTGAAGTTATCAAGTTCAGCAGCCTCATCAGCTTTGCAGTGTCTGAGCCTTAGTGAATAAGTCAAGTTCACTCAGCCCTCTACAAATGCAGATGCTTACTGTACTTCAACACTACAAAGAAAGAATTCTCATTCTCAAAAGAGGTTGATCAATAATTTCTACTTTTACAGTGTGACAGCCATGAATTATTTTAGTCGGAGTAGATTGTCCAGAAATAAATGTCCTAAACATTTATTTCTGCTGCATTCCTTTTGAAGCATCTAGAAGTTGTGCTGTTGAACAGAGTAATTTTCTTATTTTAGTCTGAACAAATTGCAAGAGTGGAAAAAAAAAGCCAAGAAAGAATCATATATTATTTCTCATAGACTAACTGGTTTAATTTCCCAGTTGGTGAATTAAGAAAGAAAGCTGTGTAGTTTTGTTTTTAAGATTAAATTATTCTGTATGAACACACGTGTACATTTGCCACTGTGATATTAATATGTGTAGACAATGAATAGAGATATATAACCTTCATTAGAAATTGTGTATATCTAAATAAGTGGGCATAATCTGGTGTCAGATGATGACATGACAGGGTGCAGTTGCAAGTAAAAACATAAATTAAAATATGGAAGGAGACAGAAATCTGGCCTAATGGAGTAAAATCTGCTTTACCTCTTGAGCATGTTTTCTGCTGTAGGTTCTGCATAATGTTCTTGTAATCTCTATGGGTGCAAACTTCATCAGCATACATCTATGTATTCTTACTGAATATTCTATTTTTTTCAGGTAGAGTTTAAACCACAGCTGTTTGTTACCTTTTCTTTTTCAGTAAGTTTCAGTATAAATACCACAAACATCCCAACTTTTCTCTCCAAAGAGTTTTCCACATTGGATCAAATTTTTATGTCTCTCCAAATAATAATCAGGCAAATTAAAGTCATCTTTAACATCATCTTTCTGTGTTTTCTCCTATTTCTTCCCCTTAAGTGTGCTTCAAACATTCCCTGCCTCCGGCTTGAGGCCAAGCCTGTGCTCCAGGTCTGTGACAGTGTGACAGGGGAGGTGATGCCTTTCTCTGCAGAAACTCTGCACTTGCCATTCTGCTGACTCAGGGGAGATATCTGCATGGCTCGGTTGCAAGTACTGAAATTCAGTATTAAGCAACAGTATATATCATTTCACAGCAACTTAATAAGAGCTTTAGAAATAGGCTACTAAACCCAAGTTCTAATAAAAGGAGAGAAACCAGAGGACAAAACTCTAATATATAGAAGTTGTCTTTACATTTCCTTTTTCATTTTATGCTCGATCATTCATTAATCTGCTGCAATAACGTATTGAACCTCTTCTGTTAATTATTTGTGTACTTTATCAATGACAGTGGTTATTGGCTGTCATTATACATGTGCATACAAATTAATAATAGAGAAATAGGAATTGTCTCCTTTATTTTTTCAGTTTGACTTCTTAAGCCTTGTATAGCTGTCAATTTTCCAATGACTGAACTTTCAGCACTTTGAACAGTGAAGAGTCCTGTCAGAAAATGCTCAGAAAATGAGGGACCAAGTTATCTTTTAAGATTACACCACTTTCTGTGGGCAAAACAGGTTAGTCTAGGGCACAAGAAAGAATTATTTTGCAAAATTCACAAAGAAGGAATATGCAGGTGCTCCAGCTTAGACTAATAAATGCATTTTCTTCATCAAGTGGTGAAGGAATAATCTCATTGAAGACAAAAAGCCATTGGACAGGAGGCATCTGGGTGTGCTTCACTAGAAGTGAGCTGCAGGTTGTCTGGCCATATCTATGTGGCAGCCAGGAAGACATTTCATAACCTGTATGATTTCAAATGATTATTTACTGAACTCGGTATTGTATAAACTTCAGTTCCATTTTAAATCCTGTGAAAGAAAACACAGTTATGTCCCTGAAACACAGGAATGGGAGTACAGAAATCAGGAAGACCCTCCTGGCTGACCCCCAGGGTTTTGTGGAAAGAACAACCATGCACATAATAGACAGAGCAAGAGCAGTAGTTCTTAAAGTATCAGATTCACAAGAGCTTTTGCTATGACAGAAGTTTTGCTTCTTTCCATCCTCCATCCTCTGCATATTAGCTCACAGGATGCATGGCACAGAATGCTGATAAAATCCCATTGATTTGTTATGTATTAAAGTTTGCCAAACGCTAACCTACAAACTTGGGATAGAATTATTTTCTTCTGCCAAAGCACTTAATCTAAATGCTGCAACAATCTAATGAAGAAAATGTTGATTTGAAGGTTGCCTGGAAAAAGGATACACATAAATACTTATTCCATGAACTTAAGAGATAACAATATGACAAAGTTATTCCAATAAAAAGTTTGCCAGTTGTGCAAACATTTTTCCCCCCAGCATGGTGTCATGGAAGCAGTAGAAAAAAATCTTCCCACCTCATAACAGAACATGATGAAGAAATAAAAATAAGAAAGTAAGTAAGAAAATATGAAATCTTTAATTTAAAAATGCCTCCTTTAGCATTTTGCTGAAATTATTAAGGGTTTTCTGTGAATTGCAGTTATTTTCTTTGGTTTACAAGCTGAATCTGGAGGTTTTATACTCCCTGAAAGAAGTGGCTGATTTTCTGCCGGTCTTTGAAAGGGGGCAGAAATTATGAGGAATAAAGCACGCAAGTTGTGACAGGCCTTTTATTATCTTACTGAAAACTGAAAGGGGGAGGCAGGGAATATTTTATGAGTAATGTGTTTCTTACATTTTAAAGGAAAAGAAATAACAGAAATATGGTGGGAAACGCCATGCAAGTTCACATCAGAACTGTGAAAGACACGTAATACTCTATTTTGGGACAAAAAAGAAAAAGATTAGCTAGAAGGAAAAATCCTGCAAAATCTGGGTCCTGTGTGCCAGTACAAGAACCCAGTCCAGAATGTATGCTTTTCAGTACTGCCTGATGCTAACACAAGGATTTCAGATTCTTACTTTATCTTTGTTGATAACCAAAACTTTCCTCATACAGATGGAGGCTACTCCTTGATCTCCTCTCCTATCTGGCTCCAACTCCCAGCATCATCTCCTCTGAGTTAGAGCACTGGGCAGAGGAAACACATTTCTCGGTGCCTGAATACAGTGCAAACCCCACCACCTCTCTCAGCATGTTTGAGCAAGAAAGACCCTCAACCCTGCAGGCGTGCCCCTCCTCCAGGAGCCCATCAGCATCCAGCTCTTGCCGTGGCAGCAGCCCCAGGTGCTTCCAGTGCCCAGGCTCTCTCTAGAAGCAGAGCAGCAGCACCGCTGGGCCCAGCCTTTCTGCTGGCTTTGTGCTGGCCATGGCCCCTGCCTGGAGCTGCTGCCCTGAAGAATCTCCTCTCTCTAGACGGACCTCATGGCTGCTCAGGTGCCGAACACTGCGAGCCTGGAGGAGCACTGGGGCCTGGGCTTTTCCCATGCGACCACAGATGATGGTGGATGCTCATTAGTGAGTCCTGTGCACGACGACGTGTGTGCATTAATGACTGTAGCAATGGTGTAGTGATGGTTGTGATCCTCTATGTTTTGGATTCAAGTACCGCCAAATAAGTTCTTTTGAGAAGCCAGCCACCAATTCATTTAATGTTAGACAGTGTTCTTTAGCAATATCATAGCAAGAAATAATACAAAATATTTAATGAAGTATTAAATGAACAAATTTAGCTAATAACTTTTAAAATATGCATCAACACAAGAACTAAATGAAAGTAAGAGACCTATTGAGGAACAAAGTATTAAGCTCCAGGTGCTGAATTCACTTGTCCCTTTTCTAAGACAAGGATGACAAAAACTAGGTGCACTTCTGTCCCCCATCTATGTTGCACATAGGCATTTATGGTTCATAGGTTACAGTCTGAAGACCATGAGAGGCCTGTGACACCACAGAAGGTGGTCTACAGTTGGCATGCAGCTCTATATTTCATGATAAAAGTGCTTGGTGGTTTGTGAAAAATAGTGTCTGAACAGAAATGCCAATGTTAAACATATCCATGATTCAAATAGCCCAGAGATCAGACAGATTTCTCTACCTAGGAAAATGTTCAGGATTCACCTTCCCTACCATGCATTTCAACTCCCTGTCTGCTCAGACAGACCCAGAGAAGTGGTTTTTGTGACTGCCACACACTATTTACATGCTGGTCCTTTTAGAGTTCATGTCTACCTTTGACTGAAGACAGCTGACTAAAAATATTAAGGCATGACCTGTAGAATTCCCACAGCAAAAGTGTTTCCTGATCAGATTTTCTACCACTAAAAATGTACACCCCATCCATATCCAAAATAGCCTTTTCTAGTGGTTCCTCTATAGCTTGCCCATGTTGAGTGGCATTTTTGACTGCTACATCATTCAGATTTCTAAACCACTTTCTAAACCATAATCTCCCAACATTTATACCATCTCTTGCTGAAACTTGATGGGAAAAACACTGAGATAATGCAGCTCTTAGGATTATCCATAGGCCTCCAACTCCAGTCATGCAGACTTCTTGAGGATGACTGTTTGGGAAGTCCCTTTTTTCTTTCATTTTAGAAAGGAAATTTGTGTTTTCATTAATCCCCTGAAGTGCAAAGAGCAACATGACTGGGAAACCTGTAGTGTGATTGGGGAGAATTGAAATCAAACATAGCAGAGAATGAGAAGAGGGATGTAGAAATTGCAGACTGGGTGGACAGAGTCAGTTTCTGAATAATGACTGCTCTTAGGTCAGCCTCTTTCTTGTGGTCAGAAACCACTTGATCCAAGCTAGCAACTCTGCTACCTGTGAACAATGGTTTTTGTCTGCAGGAAAATGTCTCTGCTAGAAGTTGATGTGGCACAGTGACACACAGCAGATCAGCTGAGAGCAGCAGCCCTTTAAGGAGCATGTGGCAGAAAATCAGAAGACAGCATTTCAGCTGCTTGGCTCTGTGAGACCTGTCGCCATGGAGAGGAGACCAGTCACTTGCGAAGATTAGAGCCACCTTTGCCTCATATTCGCTGCACACCCTGTAGTGAACCCACATGAGATGTCAAAATCCACATGCTGAGTTGACTCATCGCTCTTCAAAAGTAAGGATGCCATGACCTGGGTGCACATTCTGGTAGTGCTTGTGGAGAGCACTTATCACCCAGAGACTACTGGGATGTTCAGCCATGCACCAGGGCACGGCCAGAGGAGCACCTGCATGGGCAAGGCAGGGTTTGGTGCTCTGCAGCTCCTGGGACACTTTTCTTCCCAGGGCTGGGAAGAGCACATGAGGAAAGGTTAAAGGAGCAGAGCAAAGCACCTGCGGGTCCTGGTACTCTGTAAGGACATCTAGTAATTTCAGTCTTCATTTCCCTGGTGCTAGCTGGCACCAGAATCTCTCAGAAACACAGTGCCAGCTGTCTTCTTTAAGACTAAGTACAAAAGCAGGAGATGTGCTGCTCTGCAAACTTTCCATGCTGAGAATCTTCCATGCTGTTAGCTAAACCTGCACAGAGCTTAATTGCCATCTCTATGGAGCCTTGCAGAGTTGGGGGCTATCCACCTCGTGCAGAAAATGTCAGATCTCACCAAAAGCACTTCTCTTACTACTTCAACTTAATGACCGCTCTGTTTCCCTTTATTGACTGCCCTTTTATTGATGAAAAAGAAAACTCATTTTTTTTAAGTGACAAGAGAACTGTTTCTCTCCCATTTATTATAGCGTCAACCTGAAAATCTATTGATATCAATAATGCTGAACATCATGAGAAGAAAACTGGGCCCCACAGATTCACAGAGGAATTAAAGGGTATAGAGAAGGCATAACACAATTTTCCTTGTCACCAACAATTGTACTGTTCCACCTGCAAGGAAAGCTTCTCTTTCAAGAGTGTCTTTCCACGTGACTTTCTTTAGAAGGTTAGTATACTCTGTGCTGAGCCCTCTTCTGGTGAGTGCTAGTTAGCAGATACTTTAGATTAAACAAATGAGGCAGGAGAATTGTTTTGTTTTCTCATCTCCAATATTGAGAAAGTCTGCTTAATGAAAGTCCAGCTTTCGAGGTACTGGGACATCTGTGGACAATTGCATTCAGAAGTTTGCTTATTTGTTCAGGATCCTGATGATGGATTCCATATGCTTAAGCAAAACCTGTTCACTGGAACACCACTTAAACTACTGTTCATACACTGAAGTATTCCATAAGAAAAAAAAAGATTTTTTCTGGTTCACAGAGTTAATTTCAACTTGGTTCTGAACTGCAGTCTATAATACACACTGCTGAGAAACGCTGAAAAAACCCAAAAGAATCCAGCATGAGTGAGACACTGAAATGCACTTAGACCTTCAAGAGCTGACATTAGTTGTATGTATTGGGAACAGTTGTCACATAAATAATTCCAAATCTTTGGTCTTCAGTTCCACATTTTGTTCCTTTCTAGGTATTATTTTTGCTCATTGTTCAAATTCCCAATCATAAAGTCAAACGAACATTTCTCATCAAATATTTCTTGGCCTCTTGCTTCATATATCAACTGGCATGTCACCACTTCACTTCACTCAGACAATCTATATCATGTAATAAGTCCATTATTTATTGGAAGTTAATTATATAATATCTAATATAATGGTCTATATTAGATGTATTATAATGATATAACATAACAACTATATAATAAATTACACAACATATATCATTATTACATATTATATAACACATTATATAATTACTACACTGTATCATATACAAATATGCAATAAACAGCATTACAAAATGTAATAGTAGAATTATACCTAATGTGATATTTTAAGATATATTTACTGTGTGGTTAGGGATAATTAACCATACATTGTTGTTAACCTCATTGATTTTTAACAATCTGTTTGTTAGTTCATCTCAAGCTCAAAGAAATGTTTCCTTTTCACAGCATTTGCCTTAAAAAAGAACAAAAATTAAAAGAACTGATCTATCAGTCATCCACCATCAAGGCACTTTGGCTATTTATTAGATATTATTTGTATTACAAGACCATTTCCACAACATCATATTCTAATATTAATTGTCTCACTGACTGGCAAACTGGAATTCTTTGAAGGGTAATGGTACTAAAGCTTTCAGTTGAATCACATCTCTACAGATAAACAGACTAAAAATATCTATAGCATGGGGAAGACGCTCTGGATCTTTCATGGAGTTTAGAATATTGTTTCTTGACGTATCTTTTGTGGAATAGTTTTAAGGTTGGTCATAATCAGTTGTCTGTTTACAACGTAGAGCTTTAAACCAAATCTTTAGCCCTTTCTAGCAAGCCAATTAGCAGGACTCTTTATGTAAAAGAGGATATTCCAGCAGAATTTCTGTTTTATTTATGCCAAGCTCTACTTAAAGATCCCTTTGGTTTCCGCTTAGTTAAGAACAGAAATGAGCTACTCAGGCACAGAGAAAAGAAAATAAAAATGTTAAGGAGACATCTTTTATCTTTCAGGACAATTTTTGTCTTGAAGTGTACAAAAACACTTGGAGTACTAGATCATTGCATCTAAAGTATTTCAGTGGGTCTGGAATTGCTTGCACTGGTGGGGCCTCACCTTNCCTCAGGATATGATATGAGACCCCATCACCCCTTCTGAGAGCTCTAGTTTAGCTACCCCTCTCCATACATGCCTACATATAATCCCTCCTTCTCAGAGAGACAGTCCTTAAGAGTAGCTCTGTTGAGTCATAAAAGATATTTATGCTTGGGAAACTAAATTCTTCTTGAACTGGCTTCAGGCAAGCCATCCTTTGGCTTTGCACTAATTAGATCTCCTCTGACTGTAGTGGAAACTAGATATTCTATATGTTAGTACATACCTACAGGTAGACATCTGTAATGTAAGTGTTTTGACTTCTGATCTGGATCCCAGTGGATATATTTAAACACAAAGCTTTGAGACAAAGCAGTTACATCATTAACAGAACTTATACTGCTGAGGCCATGGACAAAAGCAGAATTCAACTTTAATTACTTCATTTTTTGTAATGTGTTTTGAAGTATTTTGAAGGCAGAATAGTTCTTGCTGTTATTGTTAGGAAACAAGCTGCAAAACTAAGAAAANTATAATCCCTCCTTCTCAGAGAGACAGTCCTTAAGAGTAGCTCTGTTGAGTCATAAAAGATATTTATGCTTGGGAAATTAAATTCTTCTTGAACTGGCTTCAGGCAAGCCATCCTTTGGCTTTGCATTAATTAGATCTCCTCTGACTGTAGTGGAAACTAGATATTCTATATGTTAGTACATACCTACAAGTAGACATCTGTAATGTAAGTGTTTTGACTTCTGATCTAGATCCCAGTGGATATATTTAAACACAAAGCTTTGAGACAAAGCAGTTACATCATTAACAGAACTTATACTGCTGAGGCCATGGACAAAAGCAGAATTCAACTTTAATTACTTCATTTTTTGTAATGTGTTTTGAAGTATTTTGAAGGCAGAATAGTTCTTGCTGTTATTGTTAGGAAACAAGCTGCAAAACTAAGAAAAGAAATGCAGAACCAATCCAAAAGTAAAGGGTTTGTAGGGCAGTCATGTAAGGCAGCCATGCTAAGAAAATAAACTACAATATTTTGTGGATAAAGAACATCTGGCAGAAAACGGTCAGATTTCCCAGTGTTCCTGGTAAAATTTTAGTAGGTCAGCTGTGAACATCCGAGCTCCTCCCTTGAAGAGTGCTCTTGTTCCTTGTCCTTGCTGCAGCTGATTAAGGTACATTCAGAAGGCCAAAATATGAATGACTTGTGATCTTCTCCAGCTCTTCCTTCCAAATGCCACCTGGGATAGCACAGTCAGACTGAACCTTACCAACTCTCTCCCTTAGTTCTTCCCTGATGAAGCCAATTTTAAAACCAAGCCCCAGCTTGTCAGTGAAACCCAAAATCAAGGATTTGTTTCTGTTTGGGCAGGAGCTGCAGGTGCTGTGGGGTGGCCAAGAGGGCCTTTAGTCCAGGTGCCATTTCTGTTCATGTGTGAAGTCCAGAGGGTGACTCCAGCGAAGCCCATCCTTTCCTGCCATATACTCCCAGGGAAGCAGAGCCCAGACAAGTGAGTTCAGATCTGACCAGCCTGGCAGAACGCTTCCCATGGCAGGACCATTCTCTTCTGGGCATTTTCATCTCCTTTCCTTACATAAGTTGATCAAAGGAACAATGATTCACTTAAGATTTGTTCCACTGTAAATAAAGCCAAAGCCTTAACCACAAACACTTTACATGTGCTTGTTAGCAGTGTGTAAGTTATGCACCAGTCCCTCCTGGCTGTTTGCACCTAGTCCAAGAATCATTTATTACCATTTCATGTTGTCTAACACTATTCTGCTGATCTAAAAGAAAAAAATGCATAGTAAGCAACAACTGAATATTAAAAAAGGCTCCCACTTTTGCTGTTTAATACATTATCTAACTCATATATCTTTACATTACCACAAGGTTTCTGGGAATTAAAGTGTTGGCACGTGGCTTGCATGGCACTTAAGATTTTCTGGTAGGTTTACAAGGTATCAAATGAATAGCTCAATTTTTTCAAGACATATGCCTAATAAGTGGAAAAATGGGTGTGTGGTTGTGCAACTGTTGGTAGCCAGTGCAGGCATGCTCTCATTTCACACAGGAGCACATTTTGTACTACTGCCTCACATAAGTTACTGTTTCTCCATTGTCATTTGAGGGATTGTTTTAAAGCCAAGTATCCAAACACATACTATACAAATAAAGTTTTATCACTTAAGGATTCCATAAATGGGACTCAAGGTCAAGTAGACCTTGAGTTTCGGTCTCAGAAATCTCAGAAGCAGAAAACTGAGGCTTCAGGTCCACAGCACACAGCCACGGTCATCCACTGCACATCATGCAGGAGCAGAAGGGCAGCACGGGTCAGATGTGCACAGAAAAGTTGCACTAAGTCCTAAAAAAATTCTGTGAATGAACAGATAAACTAGGTTCCAGTGAGTTTAACCTAATTTTGGAAGCAGCTCTTAACCTAAAGAAAACACTGTGGTCAAAGGTAAAAGATTAATTGCACTGAAATTTAAAATGCTTGGAGAACAAGCTCAAAAGAGACATTGAGCAATATAGTTTCCATCCTCATTTTCCTTTAGATTTTGAAATTACAAATTAATTAGAAATAAGCAACATCAGAATCAGTCAATATAATAATTTATTAAAAAGACACTTTTAGGTAAAGATTTACCATATCAAGAAGAATACCAGGGACTTGTCCCATTGTGCCTTAAGCAAATACAGGATAGAGCAAAGATTTTCATAAGTGTGCAATCTAACAGACTGACATAAGACTGTACTCCAGATGTAACTGCAGTTCCTAAATTCATAAATGCTACTTTCCCATTTCCCAAGGGATTTCAGAACATCAAATAACTTCACTGCACACCTCCTTGTGTCAAATAAAAAGAATATAGAGATTGGAATTGGGCACTTTGGAGGACCACTCTGACAAGTATGTAACTTACTGCTTCCCTACAAAAACTATGACTGAAGTTGACCTGAAAATTATGTTTTGAAAGAAAAACTGGAGGTTTTTTCAATGACAGGCTTAATGGATAGATTTGGGAAGGAGCAGCATAGTGTACACATGAGGAACTGAAGAAGTTTCTGCTCTTTTAGTTACTAAGGGTACCCGTGAGGGACAAGAATTAAAATCAGGAAACTTTGTAACTCCTAACTAAAATCCTGGAAGACTTACGTAAAGAAGCCTTAACTTTCTGGATTGTATTCTTCAATAAATCTTCTGGAAAAATTCCAGACAGCTGGATGTCAACAGGAGTCAGGTATGAAAAAGGACTGATGAATAAAGATATGTAGACTACTGCTTCAGAGTAACGTAGATAATTGTCACAGTGGCTTTTAATCAACATTTTCAAGCATATTGCTGATGTTTTTCAGATGAATTTGAACACATCTAGAATTTGTTGATCTCCTTTTCCCATTCTGTCTATATCATCATCTTCAGACCTGAAACAAGTTTTTTTAAAAGTTACTAAAAAACCTTATAAACACAAATCTTTCTCTTGACAATGATGACAACATGCCAATTTAAGCAGTAGTTAATTAATTCACTCTGTCAAAGGGGAAAAAACTATGTGTCTGGATTACTTATGTTGTTATGGTATCTCTACTCCCTCAAAACCAAATCTAGGGGAGTGCTTTCATCCCAAACATCCCATCAGTCCAAACTTGCTTGGCTGTCATCACTTCCAGACTCTGTCAATAACTGGTAATAAGGTGCTTTCATAATTCTCCTTTCCATGTTTATACAAAACATATTTCTGATGTATATGATATAAGGGATTGTGCACTAACATTTATATCACTTAATAGCACGCAATGAACACTTAATTCTCAACAGCTAAATGATCTGTTTATTGACAAGTATCAATCTACTTACTAGATGTGACCTCAAATGAATGTTTTGTTTACTGTCTGGCCAAGTGCTAACTCTGTCCTGAGGACATCAGCATTCCTAAATATTTGGAATGTGGTTTTAAGCTGTTAACTTTCTTACTAGAAGACAACCAGGTGAACACAATTGATTTTGAATGGACTTCTTAGAGAAAAGTGTCAAAAAGTAGAGGTGTAATCTCAGACGACGCTCTGATCCTTCAAATGCATTTGTGATATTTTCAAACACCTGGGTCCCAGCTGGCAGACCTGCACAGCGATCAATAGTTCCTTGGACAGGAGTCTAGAGACCACCTTGAGCTTACTAAGAAAAGCATCAGTAGCTAGAAACACCTGGGGTTCCTTGTGTATACTTACTGCAAATACACTGCTTGTCAAGTACATTTTAGAACAATAGTCAGTTCATTTTGCTTTTACTTATGGTTTGCCCGTTCTTCAAAGCAGTCTCCAGGCCGGAGACTGTATTCACACAGGGGTAGCACCCCCAGCAGGGTGACTGGTTCCCCTCTGCATTGGGCAGAATGACAGGACAAGCTCAGGATGCTCTGGACAAGGCAGAGACCCTTTGGAACCATTAAATGGGAAGGACTGTCAAATGGGAAGGACCTTTCTTACAGGACATTTGCTGACCAGTGCATTCTTTGCATTGGTAAGGATTTTAAGATAATCCATATAGATCTCCTTTAAATTTACAGGCGTTTAATCCTTACTTAGGCTGTTTGTTGCCAGCTATTCAGTCATAAGAAGCATGATACGATCCTTGGGTGGGTAGCTTACAATCATGGTATTTTCAGCATAGTACTTCGTTTCTTGCCTTTACTATATTTGCTATCTGAATTTCAACATGTAGTTGTATACATATATTGTGTACCTATATTGGGACATATAGTTAAAAGTTTCTCCCAGCAAGAACTTTCTTTGTTGTCGTGTAATTATGTGGTTACAAGTCCTGAGTTGGTACATTTAAGGAGAAACCATTAAAATAGAAATAATGAGGAGGATTTTTTCTTTTGTTTGAAAGCTTTTAGTAGATTCTGAGGGATAGGTCTTCTCCCTGTTCCAAATCCTATGACTATGAATGAATGACTATCAAAAATTTGTGTTGTTGAATGGTGCCATGAAAAATTGTGAAAGTGCTGTCGACCCCTAACCCTTCTTTCAGGGAGTCCTTACATACAGTTTAAACCTAAGGAATATT
Source organism: Platysteira castanea (assembly GCA_013397175.1). Lineage (NCBI taxonomy): Eukaryota > Metazoa > Chordata > Aves > Passeriformes > Platysteira > Platysteira castanea. The sequence continues at coordinate 41,198 of VYXC01005347.1, forward strand.
AACACAACGTTTCCACCTCCAAATTACTGGTTTTTTCTTTATGCTGATTTTTTCTTTCTGTATTATGAACAAAAGAGGTATTTTTCCTATACCCTGCCATGGAATATTTATTTTCTGTTCTTTCTTATCACTTTCCTTAATTGAAATTAAAGAAGCCATAGCCTGCAAGAGCATGATTTGTTCCTTGTGCATGAAAACATAATGTTCTTCTAGGTTATCTCAGTGGGGTGCACTGTGACTGCAATGCACCAAAAACCCTCTGAAATTAAAAGCAAATAAACAAACTGGGTTTATGTTAAACAAAACAATGGAAAATTCCTATCAATTTAAGAGAGCAAGGTTGCAGAAATGTTTCCTGTTCTTTGCCAAACTCCTCACTTTCTTTCTGGTCAGTAAGAAAAGCAACACCATGCTGAATTTTCCTGACTGGTGACCATGTTATCACAATGATTCTTTCTTTCCTATCACCATAAAAGGTTATAAACAAGTAACTTAGAAAATTGGTAATATTACAGCTGTTCATTGCCGTTGCCCTCACATCAAGGTGTGTAACTATCATTAACCAAATAATTCAACTTCAGTGTTATAGAAGAAACAGCACTAACCTGAAATCATTGCAAAAGTTTATGGGGTAAAAGGGACATTTTCATCTGCCACAGTTAAAATCAGTGTGATCACTGACTGTGACCAATAAGATAGTCATTTCAACTTCAGCTGTGAGTCTTTGGTAACAGTGTCACACAAGTCATCACAGCATTAGACATCACAGTCATAAATCAAGGACCTTCTTGTATAATACAGAACAAAAATTATAACCCTTGACTTTAAGTTCCCTGTTCTAAGGACAGATATTACTCAGTGATGACAAATGTTAGGTTGGCTTCCTGTGTGTTTTACAGGACACTCTCTAAAACACAAAACTACACACCAGTGATAGGACACCTGTCTGCAAAAGGAAGTACCTGACACAGGAAATTACTCACCTCCAGAATTTATTTGAATCCCTACCAGCTCACAGCTCACTTGTGATTATTTCTGTAAGTTGAAAAGCAATGAAGCCAAAACATACCGCTTCCATTTCATTAAACCAGGAAAATTTCCCCAAGATAAATATAGCTAACAAGAGGGATTCAGAACTTCCAAGCCATTCCTTTATGGGCTCGGTGGGTAAACAAAACTAATTCTTTTTCTTTCTTTCTTTC
>VYXC01005347.1:42411-79243 GCA_013397175.1 Platysteira castanea
TTCCTTTTTTTTTTTAACAGAAGTGTGTTACCTGAAATGGCCTTCATGGAAATTCTCTATTTTTATGAAAAGATCCAATGACTTGAAAATATTCCCAAAAGCTTCAGATTTGGAACATATTTAACAGACTACTCCAGGTCAAATCCTGTTGCATCACTGAAGGAATTGCAATGGTAAAGGCATACATAAGGGAATTCAGCATAAGGGCAAGAATATTTCATGCAACTGCTCACATCAGCACCTAGAACATTCTCCTAGCTATCTGTTCTTGTGCACCTAATCCAGTGCCTCAGAAAGCTTTAGTGCACGTGGCTGTATAAAGGGAAGGTTTCTTATCTCTACAGTTTGCAATTAGCTCTCTCTTTCCTACAGTCTCCTGCCTTAGTAAATTTAAACCCTAACAAAATGGAGTTAAAGGTAGGAATAAGATACAGAAATGCTTGCTGAAATGCCGGGAGTTAATCTGTTCTCACAAGGATTTATTCCTTTGATCCTCCTTCTGACACCTGGCTGTGGCTGTGGCTAACATTTGAGCTACAGTGCAAAATGCAAAAGGAATGCAGGCTCCAACACTCCCAAGATGCCATAACAACAAAAATGCACAAACACATTCCTGTGTGAGTTCCTTATCAACATGAATACTCCTAATGCAGTGTGGAAGGCACTTTTTCTACAGGTAAGGACTGCAGAGCACAAGTCACCAAAGCTGAGCACCAGGAAAGCAAAAACAAAGTCCTTCTGCAAATCTTATTGTGACTGCGTGAAATTTTTTTAGCAGCTACATCACCTCTGGGTGATGCTTTGATGCAGTTCTTGTCTTACTGGAATAATTTCCATTTCTACAAATGGAGAAGTCATTTTTAATTAATCCAGACATAAGGATAAACCTGCTCAAAATGAAGTCATTCCCCAGGTTTGGCAGTTTACTTCCCTGAATAGTGATTGAAATGTTCTTGCTAGGCAGAAGGCTGACGGATACAGGGAAAGTGCACCACATATTGTATTAGGATAACTGAACAGGTTTAATGAGCCCACTATTCTATTGAATAATTGAATGTGTTGAAGAGCACCTTTAGTGCAGGTAGCAGTGTGCAGGCTGCAGATTGAGCTCTGGGCAGCAGGAGTAAGAGGCAAAAGGCCACGAACTGGCACTGATCTTTTGCACAAGAAAGGGCACAGGGCCCTGTGGCCCTGCCTGATGACCAGACTCTCAGAGGCACAGCAGGAGCCAAAGACCCCCAGATTTTCTCACTCTTAGACTGTGAGGATATGAAAGTCTGGGCTTTCCTTTCTTTGGGTTCCCTCCTCAGAGATGCCCAGTTTGAGCTTTTATCTTGTTATTTAGTTATTGCACCAAGATTAAATTATTTTAAGGATCCAGCTTCTGGAAACCCAGGGTTGAACTGGTAAGCAAACCTGGTTTGCTGTGTGAGAGTGGGGTGTGCAGGGAGTCAAGCAGGGACCCGTCAGTCACTGGAGCCACCCCCGCCAAGGTGCCTCTGTCCCAGCTCAGGTGGTGTGAGTGTGACTCCCAGAGTGGCTCCTGGATGGTCAGACAGGAGAGCTTCCTTAACACAGCCTAAAGTTCAGTGCCAGTTTCTCCTGCATGGTAGCTTAGAGCCTATGTCAGAAACTTAAATATGAAATAGTATGCCTGAAACACAAGAAGGAGTCCATGCTAGTAAACAAAATGAGCCCAGAGACAGAACCATACAGTGAGCCTCACACCACATGAAGAACTTCTCTTCCAGTCCAAAATAGTGTCATAGATTCTGGAATGTGATGGGATGGCCTGTGATGTTCCCTGAACTATACCCAAATGCTGTTTGGAAAAGCATTAGGTATGTCACCATGGGACTGTGTCCAGTCCTTTCAGAATTTACTAATACATAGTTTATGTATCTACCTTCAGGAAGCTGCATTTTTAATTTATCCATCTGCTGATAGTGTTTATACAGAGCCACAGTAGATGTTCAGAGCTTTATGTTTTAAGTGCTTTTATGCTAAGAAGCATGTGTCCAAGAGTAGCCTATCCATCAGTACCTCCAGCCCATGATACTAAAAGTTCTTACCCAGCAAAATCAAACATTCCCATATCATTTTCTCATTCAGAATGACCTGTGCCAACTCAGAACAGTGCCCAGGAGTTGCCAAGTGCTACTTGACATGGGTCAAATCTTGCCAAAATAATTCAAAGAATTTAACAATAGAGAGGACTAGTTCCCATACCCTGGGATATACTCTGATATGGCTTAATTTATGAATATAGATGTAGCAGGAGAGACTGCTTTAATCCATATGTATCTGCCAGTCCCAGCTACAGGCAAACACTACACTAGGCAGGCCTTCCTTCATTCCTTCTATTGTCCCTATCTTCAATTTCTACAGAACAACTCGATTCAAGAACTAACTATATTTAAAAAAACCAAACTGAGAACATCATCTCTTTCTGTACACAAAGAATTCTCTAGCCAGGACTTTGTATTAGCAACAGCAAAATAACATAATTTGTATTTAACGATAAATATTTACTTGTACATTAAAAAATAGATCGTGTACATGACAGCTATCACAATAAAATATTTTTAATACACTCACATATAAAAAGAACATCTTTAAGCCTTGGAGGTTGCAAATCAAACTCTAATGGAATCTGTGGGAGGATTGCTACATACTTCAGTAAATGCAGGCACTGGCTCGCAGTTCCAGCAATATTAAATTTCCAGTAACTATTAGCTAAGTGGGAATTCCGTCAAAATTGTAGAAATTTATCTGGGAGTCAAATTCAGTTCAAAATATTTTTTAAAATACATTTATAATCATGCTAAAATACTGGCATGACAAGGATCAAGATATAGGAATTAATTCCTACTGTGATTATTGACATTTGTTCAAAATATGATATACACTGAATATAAGATCAGTATACATTGTCTCTAGTTTTGACATATCCAATTTAGTCTTGAGTTTCTTAATTATTTTATTATTAAAACCACACAGTTTTTAGGTCAAGCCTTTTATATACACCATATTGTATCAGCCGAGGGGAAAAATTAAATATATAAAACAGAGATTCTTCTTGATACATTTAGAAATTATGTATAATAAACATTTCAAACTGAAAATGGGTCCTGAAAGAGCAATTGGATCATCTGACACAGAGAGTAAAACAGGTGAGAATTCACAAAATTAAGAGATAAAATTGTATTGCATAGCTGCAGCATTGCAAAGGTCACTCCTTTAATTTACTGTAAAGCAGATTATAATATAATACAGACTCTTCCTTCAAACACTATGTAATCACTAAGGGGGTTGCAACCAGTATTTAACTTTCAAAATAAGAGGATCTATTGAGTAAAACTTTGAAGCAGGTTTTCCCAGCTCTAGCTCTCTTCAAGAGACAGAATATGCTTCCTACATGTGCAAACTACATAAAGCTGAAGAATTTTATTACAGGACAGAGCAATAATCCAAAATCAATTTGACAAATGAGAGAAGTGGTCTCAAAACATAGGTACAAGTGCAGAATACTGTTTTTCAGAGGTAATAATAATCTACCAGAATACAAGTATGGGGATAACTGACTGCATATTCTTTCAAAAAAAACCATTTAGCACTGAAGCTAATATTCAAATGAAAAATCAGAAGTGCCATGCTAGTGGAGGAAAGCCAAAGTGGCATATTTAAAAAGAAATATGCCTCTAAAGACATGAGGAGGTAATATTTCTGTTCTGCTTTGTTTTGGTAAGATTTCAGTTGAACAACTGTACCTCACTGGGATGGCAACATTTCAGTAAACGCAAAACAAAAGCATAGAGCATAAAAGCTACCCACCACAGTTTCTCCACTGGATGCCGTTTTGAGCGTGATATTTAACTATTTTTATGAACTTAATTTGTGATGTTTGCATGGAAGATGAAGAGGATGTGAAGAGCAATCACTATGCCAGTAATATCTTCTGGCTCCTGCTTTTCATGAGGGAGATAAATTGTATAAACATATAAACACTCCCCAGTGTCTTAAATACCTCTCCAGACTTTACTGAGTAGCCAGTGTACTGCCTTTAATAGGATAAGGCAGGAGCTAAAAAGGAAGCAAACCTGAAAATTGCTTTCATTGGCCCAGAACCCCCAAATCCTCAAAAAACTCATCAGAAAAGCCAATATTAACTAGGTTGCAAGCTGTTTTCCTCAGCTGAACTCCCTGCTCATCTTAATTTCTTTTTAGTATTATTTATTTTTAAAATAGCAATAAATAAATAACAGCAGTTCCTTCAAATCCTATTTCTGACATGAGACAGATTTATCACTCTGTTTGCCAAACAAACAGCTTTCTAATGGTTTTTTCTTTGTTCAGGGCTCTGAAGCACTCTAGATCCCTGTGGCAATGGTAAGAAATTCCACATTTTTCCTTTTTGTTGAGCAGACCTTTGGCAGCATGCAGAGAGAGGCAGCTATAATAAGGAGCCTGTGTCAGGCCCTGAGCATCTCTCCTTTGCCCTGTCCCAAACCAGGTGCTTCTGTTCTCCGTGCTGCAGTGAAGCCATTTGTACAAGGGACAGAACCATTCTGTGCTCTTCTACAGGCACAATAGTGGTGGCTTCAAACCTCCAGAAATGTCATAAAGTTCACTCAACAACAGCCAAGTACTTCAATAGAGGCCAGCTTAAGTACTGAAAAGGAAACACACATGCACTTTCTGTTTGAGATGTAAATACAGAGAAGTGTTAAGTTCTCTTTAGGTGAAGAGGAAGATTATTTCCCTTGGCTGCTGTCTGCCTCTTGGGAGTTTATGCATGCTTAGCATTTTTCATGATTTTGTCCAGTAATATCATGAAAACTGTTGATACAGTTCAGGCACACATTTTCTCTGCTTTGCAACTGAATATTACATACAGGGGAATTGGTGACCTCTGTAATGGCAGGCTATAGAAGAATGAAATATTTTTTTCATGTGTGTTCATTTTCCCTTTCTCTCTTCCATGGTATTTAAATCAGCATTCTACAGAAAAATATTTTCCCTGCACTGTAGCACTTCTGCAAATAGAATCAGAATCACAGAATCAATTAGGATGGAAAAGATCTTTTAGATTATCAAGTCCAACCAATGATCTAACACCACCTTGTCAACTAGATTGTTGCAGAGTGCCCCATCCAGTCTTTTCTTAAACACCTCCAGGGATGGTGACTCCACCACCTCCCTGGGCAGCCCATTCCAATGCCCAGCCACTCCTGTGAAGAGCCTCTTTCTGATGTCCAGACTAAACCTGCCCTGGCACAGCTTAAGACTGCACTCATTAGCACTCATGGACTGTGCTGATTTTGTCTAGGGTAGTGATAATTCTATTCATAGTAGCTGGTATGGGGCTGTGCTTTGGATTTGTGCTGAAAACAGTGTCAGTAATACTGTGATGTTTTCACTGTTGCTGAGCAGTGCTTTCACAGTGTCAAGGTATTTTTTGCTCCTGATCCCAGCCTACCAGAGCAGGGCTGGGATTGCACAAGGAATTGGAAGGGGCCACAGCCAGGACAGCAGACCCCAACTAACCCAAGGGATACCCCACACCATATGATATCTTGCTCAGCATATATGAAGCTGGGAGAACAAGGAGGAAAAAGGTGGACATTTAGAATGATGACATCTTCCCAAGTCACTGTTTGGGTGATAGAGCCCTGCTTTCCTGGGGATTGCTGAACACCTGCCTGCCCATAGGAAGTGGTGAATTAATTCCTTGTTTTCCTTTGCTTGTGGGTGCAGTTTTTACTTTACCTATTGAACTGTCTCAACCCAGGAGTTATCTTAGTTCTATCTTTCTGACTGTCTTCCATCCCACTGATGGGGGGCTGAGCAAGCAGGTATGTGGGGCTTGGTTGCTAGCTGGGGTTAAAACATGACACAGAGACACAACAGTAATTACTTCCTCTCCATACCTCTTTTACAGGTAATCATCTGCAGACAAACATACTAAAACAAACATAACTAAAACAAATTCTGCCTTAAAATTCTCCAAACCACTCCAAATTGTATGCTAAGTATGAAGGTTAAAACTCTGGGATATTTTGGACTAAGTAGCTTTTCTCTTCACAAGATGCCAATGTATTTGGCAGTGCAATGGCCTGAATATTTCTGTTGATATTGGCCAGACCCTCACCACTGTCATATGTAAACTGTTCTCATTGGAGTCAGAGGAAACTGTCACTAAAGCCTTGTTATAAAAAGCCCTAACCAAGTATAGGACTGTTCACAGGAAGATGATAATCCATCGAGCTTGCAAAGTCTGTGGAATGGCCATCATTTGCACATCCTGCAGAATGACAAACATGAAGGGCAGCGTTTCAAAGTAATAAGCAGAGAGGATCACTTATGTGCTCCCCATTTTGTGGATTAAAAAAAAAAAAAAAGAACAAAAATGGCAGCTGGATGGATATGCTGACAAGCTGCAGTCTTGCCCATGTATAGATGAGGTCCCTTAGCCCTGTTCAGTGCAGTCTCCAGGCTCAGTCAGAATGGGGAAATACTGAGATGTTTTGCAGTACCCTAAACCTACCTGTGGCCACACTCAGACTTCCACTGCATATATAAATCAAATACAGCCACATACTGGACTGTACAAGCAAAAGTATAGTCAGCAGGTCAAGGGAAGTGGTTATTCTCCTGTTCTCAGCACTTATGTGGCTGCATCTGGAACACTGTGGTTTCACTTTTGGCCCCCAGCACAACAGTGACAAGAACAAATCAGAGCAAGCCCAGCAGCTGATTACTGCAATGTTTAAAGATCTGGAGCAGGTGATGTACAAAGAGATGCCGAAGGAACTGCATTTGTTTAGCTTTAAGAAGAGAAGGCTGCAGGGGCACCTAGGAACAGTCTAGCATTTCTGAAAGGCAGTTAAGAGAGAAGATGGAGCAAGACTCCTCTCAGAGTGACACAGCGAAAAGACAAGAGAGGATACAGGTTGCAAGAAGGGAAATTCCTATCAAACATGAGGAAAAAAATCCACAGTGCGGGTTAATTGAACAGACTGTCAGATAAACTGTGTAACCTCCATCCTTGGAGACACTCAGAATTCAGCTAAACACAGTCTTGAACAAACCTCACCTGCCTTTAGAGATAGCTCTGCTTTGAGCAGCAGTCTGAACTAGATAACCCTCAAACATCCCTTTCAAACTGTTCTTCCATGATTCTCTGATTTAAAGTATTTACCATGAAAATAGGCACAGGTCTAACTGTCCTTTTTTTATTTACTTGCAAAGCAACTACAGTGGTATAGGAGGAATGTCAATGCACAGAGCAAAACTTCAGAGATAAGACCCTTCATGTGACTCAAGAAACAAGAGTTAGGCCTTGATAGATACTAAAACTTGGTCATAATTATAACATAGTGTTAACCGATCTACTATAAAAAATTTCAGAAGTAAAAGCAGAAGCCCTTAAATTTAACTAGCACAAGACTGAAGAAAAAGAAACCAACAAGCTTTGCAGAACACTCAGGTTTTATACGCAGAGAAATTTACAGGCAGACGGCAGCAAGAGATGGGGCCACTCCCTAAGGGAAGGTGAGCTGCTGGGGGCTGAGGGTGACTGCTCGTCCAGCAGTGCCTTCAGTACCCAGGGCACAGCCCCACAGCACCTGCGCTGCAGATCTGGTAACACACAAGGGCAGCCCCTGGCATACTGAGGACGTGAATCAGGTCCTTGGTCCACCCAGGGACCATTAGGAGATTAAGGACAGAGACAGTGCTGGAGACAAAGCTATAGCAAAGGTCCAAGATCCATCCAGGAGGCAGGACCAGAGACATGGATGGGCACAGGCCCATTCATAGCACAGCTGGAGCCAGGACTGAATGCCCAGACCTGAACTGAAATGAAGCCCCCAGCACAACAGTGGGGTGGAGGCTCCAGCTAAGTCTGGTCAGGGCCAATAAAGTCTATTAGTGCTCTCAGAACCCTGCCAAATTTGGGGTTTAAAGGTATATCTTGTCTAAAGCTGTAGTTATCAAACCATGTAAAGAAAAAAAGCTTGGTGACTCTGGAGACCATTTTTCACCATGCGGCAGAAGGTGAAATATATTTTATCAACAGAAGAATTATAACTAAGTGTGATCCCATTAACTAAACTTCCTTATTGCTTAGTAATAAATCAAGCCATTGCATTCAATTTTAACAAGATTCCTAAATTCTTTACTATTGTGGCTGCTACTCTACACTACTTTATAGTGATATCTTGTAAATTAGACCTATTCACTATAGTATTAGAAACTGATTGACATCTTGACTTTTTTTTCTCCATTCCAGCTTGTGCATTGTGGTCACACTTCAAGAGAAATTGGAAATGCTATCTGGGCCAGATTCATTTCAGTGAAGTACATGTAAAATAAATTTGACCAGCTGTCACAGATTTCTCAACTTATTTTAGAATAACTTCAACAATGTTAAATAAGCTTCCCCAGAAATTGGAAATGCTACATCAATCACTACATTTAATACCAATAGATTAAATGCTGAGCACCAGCTCTGCCAATGATTGGAATGTAATTCTTACTGTATCTCCTACACATATCTTAGCAGCACTATTCTTAGAGGTAGGAAGTTCCTCCTGCCCTTCATACTGTTCATAGATTTTCATATTAATCTGGTACCTGAACATGATCTTACAACATGCGAAGCACCTTCACATTTTACTGACATCCCTGAAATTTGTGCATAGTATGAATTTTCATGAAACAACTCCAAACACCTATCTTTAGAGATTTCCTATATATTATGACATCAGTTATAGTTGTGTCCTCCCCAGATGTCCTGAAAGATGAAGATTTGTTAGTTTAAGTCTATGCACAACTCTTGCTGTGAAAATAAAGCAATGCTTCTCACTGTGAGTTGAAGTTATCCCTGGGATGGGTGAGCATATGGGCAATGAGCTAAGAACTGCTTCAAGTCTCTGCTGGCAATTTAAGAATAGGTTTTGTATAATTTTCTTTTAGTAAAGCTCACAAAGTGAACCAAGTGTTCTATGTTTTAGCAAATAGGAAAATTAGTGTGTCATTTCCTAGCTGTTTAGAGCTCCACTCTCCTGATTACTGTTACTGTTAGTGCCCCACAGAGCTGTATAGCATACAACCACTTTTCATCTTGAGGGTAGATATAGTATTGATCAGGGGAGGGGAGAAGTTTGTATTAACAGCGCATGTCATTGATCCTGATGAGCTTCTTCAGGTCCCACTGGGTCACGTCCTCGCCTGTCACAACTGCACAAGACTATCCATCATCTGTCTGAGGTATTTTGCTTTCATGTCAAGCAGGAGTGTGTTGGTAACTTTCCAACTCCTCTATGGATCTCAGCAGTCAGCTAAAACTGTGCCAGAAGTCCTCTCTCCACTGGGAACACTGGTGCTGCTGCTGCTTTCCCTTCTGGGCTTTCAACCCATAAACATGGAAGCCATTCACTAAAAGAAAGTTTGCAGCAGTGCAATTAAAAGTTAACTTTTAATTGTTAAGTTTCTTTTCAACTTAAATCAACATCCCTTGTACAAAGTACTTTCTCACTCGGGCTTCCTTCAGGCCACTGTTTTTTCTCAGTGCAGCTTGCTGTCATTCTGTGGTGCTGGTGTGCTGGAATCCTGATACCTTACATTTATTTGGAAGAGTGCTTGGAGCTTCCTAAGCAAATGGCCAGCACCCAGTGAATGACTCACCCTTCACTCTAACCTCCTTGAATTCAACAATTTCCCCCTCAAGGGGACACGTGCCCTTCTCCATGGGGATAGCTGCCTTTCCTCTCTCCAGCCGCTTTCCCCTGCAGGCAAAGGTTGGAAGAATTCTCCATTTTCTTTCCCTACAAAAGAAATGGTGTTGCCTCAATGCCCACATCACCCAGCCTTCTGACTTTCTCTCTGGGCTCCTTAGCAATGACTACATCAAATTTAAGGGTTTGCCAGCACTATAAAAAGCTATGCTTACCCCATTGGAGAACCTTGTGTTTTCAGCACCAGGGAGTGTCTGGAAAGAACAAGTGAAGTTTACAAAAATGAAGCAAGTGCACTGTTATTCCTACTAGTCTCAGAGTCACAGCAACCACAAAAGACCTTCATTTCCTGTGTTTGAGCACTGTACAACAAAGCGGGAACATCTATACCTGGATTATTCCTGGGAGACATATCTCTAACCTGTTCTAAAAGTTCTTCAAAGACAGAGATGCCATGACCTTCCCTAGGCGGCTTTTCCATCCCTTTAGTACCTGAACTGTTAGAAAACTTGCATGGTGTCTATCCTGAATTTTCTGATGTAATTTCAGCCCTTGCATCTCATGGCATACATTTGTCATAGACAAAGAGAACAAATTAATTCCACGATCTTCCCTGAAGACCTTTACTTATTTGAAGTTTGACACTTCTTTCCCTCTCTTTTTCTGCTGGTAATCCTTTCTTCTTTCCTCTAAATAACCCTTGTTTGTTCAGTCTTTATTTGTAGGTCATGTTATCCAGTCCTCTGGTCTTTTTTGTGGATTTCTTCCTCAATTTCTCCTTTTCTTCTCCCATGAACTGGAAGCCTCTGCTTCTGCAGAACCTTCATCAGTGCATCTTAGTAAAGACTAAGGATTACTTCTTATGTCTTTCAAGCTATATTTCTCTTCATGTGGGCATCTTCACCTAAATGAGGTGTATTAAGCATGTAGATATCCTCTCTGTGTAAAAGAAGTAGCAGAATAATCAGTTGCTTCCCTTGGTTTTCTTTTATTAGATCTTTCTTAGACTCAGATTTGTCTAGCATTCCATAATTTGAATTATGAAAGAAAAACACAAAGTAAAGCCCTGGACAAATTCCAGTGAAGATGAGACAAATTGTAGCACTTGATAGTGATGCAATTGCCAGAAGCTCTTTTAAAGCCAATAATGAGGAAATACAGAGAGGTCTGAATTTAAAAAATACATCTGTAACTGAATTTTTGCTTAAAAACTGTATAGAACTGGTGCTTAAAAGGTGTCTGTTCTCTTCTGGCTATATGAGAACTACATGTAGGTGATTCTGCTGGGAAAGTACTAAATCATAGAATCATGGAATGGGTTGGGTTGGAAGGCACCTTAAAGATCCTCTAGTTTCAATGCCCCTGCCAGGAGCAGTGACCTCCCACTAAACCATGTGGCTCAAAGCCCCATCCAGCCTGGCTTTGAACATCCCCGACTTTCCAGGGTTAGGGCATCCACAACTTCTCTGGGCAACCTATTCCAGTGCCTCACCACCATCACAGTAAAGAATTTCTTACTAAAACTGAATCTGAACCTTCACTGTCAGTTTAAAGCCATTCCCCCTTGTCCTATCACTACAGGCCCCTGTAAAAAGTTCCTCTCCAACATTCTTTGTAGCCTGCCCTTTAAGTACTGGAAAACTACTCTAAAGGTCTCCCTGGAGCCTTCCCTTCTCCAGCCTGAACAGCCCTAACTTACTCAGCCTGTCCTCACAGGAGAAGTGCTCCAGCCCTCTGGTCATCTTTATGGTCCTCCTTTGGATTTTCTCCTGCAGTTCCAAGTCCTTCTTTTATTGGGTGCTCCAGAGCTGGATGGAACACTCTGGGTAAGGACCCAGGAAAGAGGAGTAAAGGGGTAGAATCACCTCCCTCAACGTGTCGGCCACAATTATTACAACTCTAAATGAAATCTTGTGGAATCCACACCTGGCTTAGGCCCCTTATTCCAGTTCATAACAAAGGGAGTTACCTGAACACATCTTTCCCATGTGACTAGAAACATAAACCCTTATGATCTGGTAGACCGAAAGAAATATTGCTAATAGGACTAAATAACTGACAGTAATGACAGAAATTTTGGCGGCAGTCGAATACATTTGCAAAATGAATGCTACAAAAAGGCATGCCCTCTATTATTTTTTGCCAATTTTTTAATTAAAAGAGTGAGTCATACTTCATGTAAACGTGCTTCCCAATTTTACTGACTCCCTGGATTTAGGGAGCAGAAAAAGAAACGTGATACATGAAAAGTTCACAGACTTTCACACTGTAGTTCAAGGCCCATGAGCTAGATCTGCTAAAGGAGGCTGGAAGCTAAACATTTGGTAGCAGGTTCTGAAAATGGGAATCCACATTTTAAGTTTGTAATATCTATGCAGAGAGGTAAACATTTATAAAGGGTATTTAAAATTAAATACATTTTCCTATAGCTCATCAGTAAGACTCCATCAGGGTAGATCTTTACAAAAGTATCCCTTTTTCTGGAGCTGGATCCTTGATTGGAGGCCACAAGGATGTAGTGCCAGGGATCCACAGCACTATGTCCTAAGCACAAAGACAAATACTTTCAAAATACTACACAGGAGTCAATCTTTTCATTCCAAACATGGACAAAGTAAGAATGGTCCAGAAAGTGAGAAAACTGAATTAACTTCCTCTCTGAGGGAGTGCTGTAGGAAGGAGGCTGTGATATCTATTATTCCCTGTTGAAGTTGAGCCATTATTTAGCAAAGAGGAAATTGCAGAATTAAAACCCAAGACCCTGGAAGCACAGCTCACTCATGTTTATACACATGACTAGCAGAGACGTAAGCAAGAAGATACACAACGCATACCATACATAAGGTAAGATTTCTTGCAATGTATACAGCCTACTTACTGACTGAAGTACTAAGGTCTTAAAAGCTCCTCAGAGTCCAAATTTTAAGAGAGAAAGCAGAGCTCACTCAGTAATGTTCCTACATGGAGTAGAGAACCACCACCAGCATGAAGGACTGAAATCCAGAACCCACACTAAGCTATTCCCATGCCTTAGTCACTGGTTAAAGAATGTGTCCGTGATTATATGGCTAAGAAATCAATTTCCAACTCCAGAAGATACTCTCCATGGTCAAAAAAACTCAAAAATATTTTTTTACATTAGTTTCACCCAGATGCATTAATTTAATGTAGGTTGAGCCTATGTTTCTCAAGACGAACCACCCTAAAAGTTAATTCAAGAGATTTCCATGTTATAGTGCTCATTCTTCAGAGATGCAGAACATCTGTTTGGTATGCTGGAGTCATGATGTATATAGCTACATTAGCTTTCTACTCTTCTGTGGTCTTTGCAGCTAATTTTCATAACATATGTTATTAATGAAAGCATTCAACATACCAAACCTTAAACAGAATTTTGGAACTTCGATGTCGGCCTAAAGCTGAGCATTGGGGAAAGTCCCATTTTTTGCTATGCAGGAAAAGAGAACTACCCTGTGAATGTCATGAGTGAATAGTGTCTTCGAAAGAAACCTCTGAGTGCCCTTCGCAGAGGGCATCTCTTTCACTGATCTACTGATGTGGTTTTTTTCCTGGAATATTGAAGTTTGATGATCATTTGATGATACTGTATCTGTCGCTCAGTGTTAAAATATCAATACAGAATATACTTTTTTGTAGAATGATAAGAAGATATTCAGTTTCTCTTAAATTATTTCAATAGGAATGCATAATATGATATACATCTGTCTGCCCCAATATGCTTTAAAGAAAAATCTTCTGTCAGCTAAAATTAACATATCCATTACAGTATTGTTTTCCTTTTTAGTTTTAATTTCTTTTCTTATTTTGTTTTAGATTTTATGACTGAGAACAAAATTATAAGCTAGAGAGCAACAGCCAGAAATATCAGTTACAACTTCTGTAACTGAATTGTGAGAGAAGAATACAGGTTAGAGGAATAAAAATTGTTTACAGAAAAAGATATTCATTGTGAAAGAACCAGATCAAAGAATTAAGAATTTTGAACTTGCTTCTGTTGCTATCTTGATGTGGTTTTAGGCAAGTCACTTTATATTTTTTAGTTATATTCTACTGGTGAAACAGAAATAATAGTATTTCCTTACTTTATAGGCATATTAATAAGGATATGCATGTTGATTAAAAGCTACTATGACATTGAATGATGTCACAAATTCTCCAATTAATTAAAAGAGAATTTGCATTCTTCTTCTCCTTTCAACTAACGTTTAATAGCTCAGTTGTCGGCAACAGAATATTTGTCAAGTGAGATAACGACCTAGGAACCAGAGACTTAAAAGAACAGCTGAAATCTCATGTTCTGTCTCTGCATTCGCACACTCAATACTTCACAGAAGCTTGGCCAAGAAAAAGTGACTGGTACAAACAAAGGGAGAACTGGTTTAGTGAAGTTCTTTCCTGCCTCTGAGGAAAGCATTACCTCTTCTGAACACTGAATTTTCAGGAAGCACTGACCTGACATGGAATTTATTTGCCTGAGTTAACTTGACAACTGGCAGGCAGTTGAGGGATGTTTCACTTCCCCCAGTGCCTGAGCTGCTGCATATGAGTCAGTGTAACCAAGCTCTTCTTGTCAAAGGCTGTAACAGAACAAGTTGCAGCCCAGGAAGATGACATGTACAGCCACCAAAAAGAATCTGAAAAAGGTAACTCCACTGCTGCATCACTAAGGGACACTTACAATCTGGAACTCCGTGACAACCTTTGGAAACACAAAATACAGAGCATAAAGGTAAAGAGGAATGATGGTGCAAAGATGCCTTTATCCTTTGCTAGGTCTGAACTACTCTAATGAATGCAGTTCTTAACATTCATCAGAGCATCCAAAAGATGATGAAACTAATGATTTCCTACTTTCACAACCTTCAATAGACATGATAACATGTAGCTGTGTACATTGTAAGAATGAGCCTTTTATTCCAGAAATAGCCTCTTCCCCTCCCCTTTGCTCTAACCTGGCTGCCACCAGGTAGAAAGTTCTGCATTGTGTATTACTTCATAGAATGACAGAATTGTTATGGTTGGACAGAACCTCTGGAGATCATCCAGTCCAATGCCCCTGGCAAGCAGGGTCACCTAGAGCAGGTTACACAGGAATGCATCCAGGTGGGTTTGGAACGTCCCCAGAGAGGAAGATTCCATGACCTCCCTGGGCAGCAGTTCCAGTGCTCTGACACCCTCATGTTGAGCTGAAACTTCCTGTGTTTTACTTTATGGCTATTGCTCTTCATCCTGTCTTTGGGCACCACTGAAAAGAGCCTGGCATCATCCTCTTGACACCCAGCTTTTAGGTATTTATATGGATAAATGGGATCCCCTTTCTCTTTTCTTCTCTTTTTCCTCTTTCTTTAAAATGGTTTGGAAAAAAGGTAGGAGGTATTGACCAGAATCATATTTTCAATTCCTGAATTTCTGTACAGGCACATTCAGAAGGAATCCTTCTCTTGGATTTATGATATTAGAATTTAAAATTTCAGGAATTAAATGAGTGATGTTTAGTGGTTTGATGGGTAGTGGTATAAAGTTTGGTTGATAACCTGCTTCAAAACTAAATAAAATCTTCATATGGAGTGAATTTACTTCTCATTTTCAGATACCCCTTTCACATAAAAAAACCCCTAAACAAAAAAGCAAAATATGGACATTGTCACTAATAACGTAAGACTTGCACTATCCTGTGTTCAGATGTCTCAGAGCTAGCTGAAAAAAATGCAGGTCTTAACCATCTCACAGATATGCTAACAGAATCAAAAATTTACGTTAATTTGAAATTTCATTTAAAAGTCAAGAAAAATCTTCTGAGTTTATACAAGAAAATGGAATGAAGACTATGAGAGTAGACATTGAAAATTTAACACTGGTAATTGATATATGCCATAATCAATGTTATTTTTATTATCCTACTTTTTTCTACATTTGTTTTTAAGGTACAAGCTGATGGATTTTCACTGTGATTTCTAGAAATCAAGCTCACCAGAAACTTGGCTCCTGAATCATCACTTATTCTAGGAAAACTGCCTGATTTTTGCTTTCCTCATATTTATTTGCAGTGATAAGAAGCCTTTAGCAAACAGGTGGGTCTTGCAATCTGCTCCAAGGGAAATCTCACCATGGTTGTGTCTAATCTCTTTTGGTTTCTCTGTTTGAATCAAATCACGGGGAGATTTAGAAAAGTGCTCTTAAAATACTCTCCTACATGCTGACAGTTATAGGAAGCAATAGTTCAGCACTGTCAACAGCACAAAGTAAACAACATGTCCCCAAGTTTTTGTGACATAGCTGAGACAAGGAAGGGAGTGCAGGTTCTTTTAAAGGACATCTAAGATTTTTCTTAAATGGGAGAGTTTGGATGCATGAAGATCAAACCATAGACTAAGCTAAAAATCAGGGGGAATCCTGTTTATCAGAGTTGTACAGTAAAAATCCTGCAATAATCAAATTATTTTAGTGTTTGGAGTCTCATGGAGAAGAGTGCCAGTCATAGCAAATATTGCCAAGAGTAAGAAAAACAGTACCAACAGAGTGACATATCTGTTTCCACATCATGTGGAAAACGTTATTAATCTCTCTTGTAAGTCTGCTTTAGTAGAATGTTTAATTACATACCACATAAAGTTCTTTCCAACATTTCTGAGGATCAAATTCAGGCAGAATACTGAAGAAGACTCTCATCTGTAGCAGTCTCATTTCCTGAGGGAATAAGAAAGTCTCTAGTGATTAGGTGGAACAAAAAAAGCTGATCTCAAGCTTAAGACAACTGAATCTTTTGCTTATCCTTTTTCCTTCCAGCCTCCCAACAATAGTTTTCTGGGTTTTTTTGTTTTGTTTTTTTTTTTCTGTGTGATGCCAGCCTCCCTCTTAACTAAGTATTTTGCAGATTATAACTATGTTACTGTTTTCTCTCTTTCTTAAGTGCTGGAGGCTTGACAAAAATGCTTAAGTGCCCCTTTGTCCCATCCCAAGCCAACCAGTTTGGAAGATCTGCCTCAAAGGCATGAGTACTTTATACCTTTTCAGGAAAAGTAAGCCTGTCTGTGTGTTCTACCCTGAGAAAACAGCTGTATTTTTCTTTCACTTCATTCTTAGTAAAAAATCAGGAGGAAGCTGACATTTGACACTTAGGCTGTGACTATGTTAATAAATCAGACACTGCAGAGACAGTTCTGTAGCATGAGTAGCCAAGTGTCACAACCCAGTTTGCAGACATCCCACTAAATTATCTTACATCCCAAAACAGAAGGGCCTGAGCCTGGCTTTCTCCCTGTTTTGTGCTTACCAAACGATGCCAGTACCCCAGCTAACAAGCAGTACAGCCAGTCAAGTGCTCTGACTCGATTTATGGTGCAAACACGGTCTCCAGGTTTCAGCTTGGATGGGTACAAGTGGTAACACTATGAACGACTGAGATGAGCAAGTACTGATGATCCTTCCCTAAGTTAATTCTTTGAGGCCTTTTTCAAGTGGCATTTCCATACTCTTTTCATAAAGTTGCCATAGGAGTTGATAACTTTTAATTGAAGGACCCTATGATAAGGTCATTCATGATTTCTGTTTCATTATGGGTTTGTTTGGTTGGTTGGTTGTTTCTAGAGGAAACACATACATGAATTTATTTAAGTAAAGTAGTCTGAAATCTGCCTTCCTATGACAATGTTACCTAAAGTGCTGTGCATCATTTACATTGATTATGCATTTATAGTTCAATACTAGTATAATTAGAATGATTTATTCCATGAAATGACATTAAAGCTGTTTTTGAATAAGTACTTGATTAAATCTTTTTCTGAAACTTTTGCTGTTTAGACATGGTAATAACATCAAAGCAGATTTAACACTGTTTAAGCATTGTAATTTCTGTGGTGGTGGTGTTGTTGCTGTTAATACACAAACTGTACAGACCTACCATGATACAAACACCACACACTTAAACAGCACTTTTCTCTGTGAAGGATGCCTAAACATTTTACAAACTATGCATCATTCTTCACTACGGATACAAGGGTTTTCTGGAATTGCCTCTGGCATTTGATTAGTGGTAACAGTTCAAGTCAGTCTGAGCCAGGAAATATTATCATAGTATTCAAAAAGGGCAACAGTTTACATATCCAGGATAAAATTATCTGAATTAGACTCGCAATGGTTTTGACTGGGGTAGAGTTAATTTTCTTCACAATGGCTGGTGTGGGCCTAACTTCTAGATTTGTGCTGAAAACAGTGTTGATAACACAGAGATGTTTTTGTTTTGTTGTTACTGAGCAGCACTTCCACAGCACTTTCACCTTTTCTGCTTTCCACAGTGCCAGTGGTGAGGGGGCTGTTGGTGCATGGGAAGTTGGGAGGAGGCACAGCAGGGACAGGTGACCCAAACTGACCAAAGGGGTATCTCAGACCATATGGTGACAGTGCATAAAGAGCTGGGGGAAGAAGAAGGAGGAGGGGAATGTTTGGAGAGATGGCATTTGTATTCCCAAGTCACTGTTACGTGCAGCTTCCCAGGGGATTGCTGAACACCTGCCTGTTCATGGGAAGTGGTGAATTAGTTTCTTGTTTTGCTTTGTATGCATGAGTGGCTTTTTTTTTTTAATCTATTAAACTGACTTTTTCTCAACTCATGAGTTTTCTAGCTTTTACTCTTTCAATTCTCTCCCCCATCCCACTGGTGGGAGAGTGAGTGAGTGGCTGTGTGTTGCTCAGTTGCTGATTGAGATTAGACCACAACAAGGCTCCAAGGCAGTCTCATGAACCAGTATTTCTGCACTTTCAGAAAAGGGTATTCATTATTTCACAAGTTTTTATATGACATTCCTCTTTACTGGTACAGTAGTCTTCCTCTCATCTTGGGGTTCTCATTCATTGCTAATTTCTGAGCTACAAAATCACTTCTGGGTTGGATAGTAGTCACACCTAAAAACTGAAAAAATGGCTGCTGGAGTTGCACTCTTGTCTGCTCCTTCTGCACGGCAGCAGGAACAGACTTGCACAATCGCCAGCACTCTCTAGAGTACTCTGGTTTCTTCACAGTGTACCGGTTAGATGTAAACAACTTGGTTACTGGAAGTTGCTAACAAGTCTGAAGTGATTTGTAGCAGCTACAAAACAAAGGTACTGAAAAAAGAACTAATATTACTTTAGAGAAACTTTTTTAAATTAGAATTTAATTTTTTTGATGACAGTTCTGAAAGGGTATAACATTCTTGATGCTTAAATGCCCTATGCTAACCTGTTTATGGACAAATTTCATAATGCATATGGGATTCATTACTAAGAAAGAACAGATGAAAGTTATTCCAGAGAAAAGGCAGCTTTAAAACAGAATACCTATGCTAAATCAAGCCGTGCAATGATGGCCCACTGAAATTTAAGTAACTTAACCAAGGACACTCAGTGAGATAAGAGCTAAATGAAGAAGGAAATATGATATTATATATATAATAAATGCAAATAGTGATAGTTTCAAAGTAGCTAGGTATTCAGGTGGCTAAATGCTACTAATTGATTAAGGTAAAACAGTTTTACATATCTCTCTGTTGTGAAAATAGACCTTAAATGCAGCATTTAATTTTAGTTATAAATCTGGCACTGTATTTATTATCTAAAAAAAATCACAATTAATTAAAAGCTATTTTCTGAGGACATCAAGTTAATGAGCTATGATACTCGAATGTAAACAAGTAGGTACAGATTTTCTGCTAAGTATCTGCATGAGCTCATGTCTGCAAGTCAAGTGACAACCCATTAAAACTCATTTTTGTTTCCAGATGAGAGAACATGGTGGGATGTTTAAGACATCAGACACCACAACAATTAACAGTGTCATTTCAGAGCTCACCGATGACTTCTTTTAGATACCTTTTATGCTTAATGCCTGCTTGTGAGTGAGGCTGTGTGCAATGTCATATTGTTTCCCTCCTCAGTTTTAGTGCATTTCACACTCAAGTATGCAAACTCCCCCATCACCTATAAAGCTTCAGGCCTTGCACCTTTATAGGAATAACTCTCTTCATGACTCAGAGAGAATATCAATCTCAGAGCTTTTTCTGTGCTAGGCCAGAGACTTAGATTTCCCCATGCCCTCTGAGCTGTCTGCTTTGACAGCTATGGAGATATGGATTACTTGGGATTTACCATCATGCCCCATACACACTGGAAAATCTCCTTCTAATCTAGAATTGCCAAGAAGCTTATTATGCTCAGAGGGAGATAGATGAACAAGTAATTCAGTAATCAAGTAAGTAACTTTGACTGCCTAGGGAACCTCCCTCATCACATTTCTGTCCTGCTTCCTCCTTACACCCCATTGTGGCACTATTAAGTGGAGTTACTCCTGATTTACTCCAGTAAGCAACCTAAAGAAATGTGGCTTTTGGTTCCAAATTCACCTGGTTTAGAAACTGTCAACCAAGGTGATCCTGCTGGCCTTAACTGATGAGAAAGTAATGGAACCAAAAGGATTTTCACAGGTCAAGGGAGGTGATCCTCAGCCTCTACTCGACCCTAGCGAAGTAACATCTGGACTATTGTGCTCAATTCTGGTCTACAGAATTCAAGAAAGATAAGGAGCTACTGAAGAGGGGACCACAAAGATGATCAGGAGTCTGGAGCATCTCTCTCATGAGAAGACACTGCAGGAGCTGCCCCTGTTTCTCAGTCTGGAGAAGACTGAGAGGGGATCTGATCAATACATACAAATATCTTGAAGCCAGGTGCCAAGAGGATGGTGCCAGATTGTTTTCAGTGGTTCAGGGACAGAACGAGGAGCAATGGCCATAAAGTAAAACACAAGAAGTATCAGCTCAACGTGAGGAAAAGCTTCTTTACACTGAGGGTGTCAGAGTGCTGGAACTGCTGCCCAGGGAGATTGTGAAGTCTCCCTCTCTGGAGACATTCCAAACCCACCTGGATATGTTCCTGTGTATCCTGGTCTAGGTGACCTTGCCTTGGCATGGGGGTCGGACTGGATGATCACCAGAGGTCCCTTCTAACTTTAACTATTCTGTGATTCTGTGATGCCAAATTCTTAGGTCTCAAAACATACTCTTGGGAAGCCAGTTATATCCTGCAAGGTTTGGGACCTGGAATATTCTCTGCAAGCTGTAGCATCACAGCCTCATATACAGACATTTTATTCACAAGATAGGGACAATAAAGTTGCTCATATCTGAAACAGGACAGAAAACAATCAGGTACTATTATTCAGAATCAAATGAAGATACGTCCTGAAATACAAAAGCTCACATTTGGATATTTCCCCCTCTGTGCACTGCTGCCACCAATAACCTTACAATATCTTATGAATACCTCTTAAGGAAGGAAAATAAAGGCATTGTCAAGAAGTGGACATGACTGCAAAGTAATTTTTACAGGCTTTGGAAACGACATTTTGAAAAACAATAACAACAACAACAATAATAATAATAGTAATAATAATAGGATTTTTTTAGTCCTGGGAAGGTAAGGTTGGCACGCAATGTGTTTTGCTGGATTTTGACTGTGAATGGTTTGAATATTTATAAATGCTTATAAGAGTGAGGAATGATTCTTGCTGCACATTGATAAAGAAGTCCTTTCTTCCTCAACAGGACTAATAGCATCTGCAGTGCTGAGACTCATAAAGCATTACCGTTGGCTTTTAAGATGATTCATAGGCCAATTTTAACAGAGAGAGGTATCTTAGCATAGCATTGGGAGTCAGCAGTTCCTCCCTTCTGATCTGGGCTCTCATACAAAATTTTCTTTATAGCCTTGAGCTGTTCACTTAATCTTTCTGCCTCATACTCCACATCTGTGAAATATGTTGTTACCATATTCACCTAACAGTAAAGAAAGGTCATTGTTTCTTTTCTCCAAAAATATTTTCCTCAGGCCATACCTCACCTCAAAGTCACATGAGAACTGAAAGTTATCCTGTGGACTTTGAACCTTTGAGACTGGGTTAAAGGTTTGTCTGTTCTTGATGCCACATAATTTCTCTCCACAGTAATATCTACTGGCAAACTCAGAACCTGAATTCTGGATACACAGGCTATCTGACCATAGCACAGACCTGAATATAGATAATGTGGATGTTCAGTGAACTTCTGCTTGAAGGTGGAAGGGAGAGTCCACTTAAAAGACAGTTTAGATGGAGCTCTTGCAGCTGAGGAGATAGCTTTGGTGCCTATGTTCCAGTATATACTGTATGATTTCATACAAAAAAAAAAAAAAAATAGGCAATTCTCACTTTGATCCACAAAGAGATCTCTTTATATTCTTTTATTGAGAAGCCGTGAGTACTACCATGTCTTTAGTCCTGCAGAACACTCTTCAGTATACTAATTCACTCAATGTCCAGTTAGCTTTACAGGAAACTCATCCATAGCCTAGAAATGTATTGTACAAAAGAAATAAGTTTTTCTTTTTTTTCAAAATAGTATTAATATTAAAAGGACAGCTTCACAGCCCAGAAGAATATTCTACAAAAGAAATGGATTTTTTTTCCTTTCAAAATGGTAACAATATTAAAAGGATATATTCATGAATAGTCTAGGAACTTTACTCAATGTTTTTTAACCCTTAAATGATCCATTCTATTCTTTGAAAGTCCAGTGTTATCATTTACTGTAGAAGTTGTATTATGGTATCACAGAATATTAGTTCTAGACTCCTCTTGAGGGATGTTAAACAACACCACTGAGAACTCAGAAATGAGAAAGATATATTGAGAAAAATTATCTAAACCAACAAACAGTGAGGACTGGTTTCCCTGAGCAGCTGGGAAGTCCTATAGAGGACTATCCATGCTATCTCCCAAACATCATATCTCAAGTATATCGGAAAAGCATAAGGAATTGCCAGAAAGTCACATCCTTCTGTTTCTCTTCACTGGCTAATACCAACCAAACCAAAAGATTTAGACCACTGCAAAAGGAGGAGTGCAGCTGTGATCTCTCCTCCCAAATTAACACCACAATTTAATCTCACTGAAGTGTTTCAGTATTTTTTTTCTAAATAAATGACTCATGCAGCATAATGTCACTACTATTCAGTAGAAGAGCTGCAAATGAAAACTTGATTCTTATATTCTACAAATGTATTTCATGATGAAAGAAAGCTGCTCTCACTGTGCATACACCAATTTGTTGAGGAAGTTGAGGAGCAATGGAGTGGGGCCTGTGACTTTCATACTCTGTAATCCAGCCAGTAAAAGCAACATTTAACCTTTGTTTAGACTGATGAATCTCTAATAAATTCTCTTACATGGAAGGGCAGATTCTAACTCAGAGTAAATATAAGCTTTTTTTGGCAGATTTAAATTAGTTTCTCTAGGTCTTATATCTTGATAGAAGAAACATGTGGTACTATAAACATGCTTTATTTTTTTCTAATTTCATTCAAAATCTATTCTAAAAATAATTTCTGGGATTCTCCTTCATTCAGTTCCTTGAGTAAAATTTACTTTTACTGGTTGACAATCCAGTATTTCTAATGTATACTGTTGCCATCTAGTGTCAAAAACCCAGCAGTGTATTTAAAATTCTATTTCCCAATTTTATTTTCTTCTGTATCTGTGCTTTTCACCCTATCAGCCATTTGTGACAAAGGCCACTCAGCTCCTACCATGTCTACTGCATATCTTTTCCAAGGTCAGCTAGCAGAGATCCATGCTTTAACTTCAACTCTGTTGGGCCACCTAGGCATGGTACAGTACTTGGGAACCATGGTGCAAACTGAAATTCTTCCCCAAAACCTGCAAGGAATATGGGATGTCCTGCAGCAGGATACCAGAGGGAATGAATCTCATCTAACTAGACATACTTACGGCATAGACATTTACCTTTAAAGTTCCCTCTGCAGTCATTGGAAAGACACTGGTACTTTCAGGGAGCAATTAATCTCATCCTAAAGCAGAAGAGTAAAACAGGTCAAATTACTGATGTGCTTTAAAATTGCCTACTTCTCCGTGCTCCCCCCTACTATATAGCCAGCATCAGGTAGCAAGCTCAGGTGGACACATCTCAACTAGAGATGGCTAAAGGCAGATGAGAGGAATCTAACTCACTCTCATAAGGTCTGGAAAGAATTTACTGTCGAAATTTGGACTTGAGCCTGTCTTTTAAATAGGCCTGTTTGAATATTCTCTGCAAGTAGTAATGAGATTTTCAAGTTATGTGCTTGCTGTCATTGATGGCAGCTAGTATCCTTTAAATCTTTTCTAATCATTTCAAGAGAGGTCAGCAGAACACTGGAGGAAGAAGGACAATTTGATTACATAATTGATTAAAGTGAAGATACAGCAAAGCTGCCAAGAAAATCCCTTTAGACCTGGAAACCCAAAGCACAATCCAACCCAATAATTCAGCATGATGGCAAATAACTGGAGGATGGGGATTCAGTTGTGGTATTTTCCTGTAATATTTAGAAAGACAGGATGTTTTTTGGTTTTGGTTTTGTTTTAAAGCAACAGTTTTAATAGAATTGAACTTATATTAAAAGAGAAATTTTGGCTTCTCCTAGTCTACTGGAGTCTTGCCACTGATTTCATTGAGATCAGGACTGCATTCTCAGTATTGCTGCTGCGTACTCTATCAAGTAGCTAAGACTTATGGAGCACAGCAGCACATGAAGGAGCATTTGATGTGAAAGCTTAAGTCACAAGAGAGTCTTGGAAAGAGTAAGATTCAAGAAATGTGCAACTTTTTCCTCTCTTTTCTGTCAAGTGTTCCTGTCTAACTATTAAATGTACACTCCCAGAACTTGTAATTCCTGAGACTCTCCCCACATGTGTTTAAATTTCTGTTAACGCAGTTAGCTCTGCTTCCATATGGCACAGCAGTGGCACTGGGTTGCTGTGATTAACTCTAAGCATTGGCTGGGAAGGTAAATGAAAAGGCACACTTTCTGCTGAAGCACTTTGTCAGCAAAGTACTGCAAGCCATATGTTTCTCTATCTTCTTCTAAATATTTGGGCTGATGTTGCTAGAAGGCGATGTCATCCAAGGAAGAGGAGATGCATGATAGATCGTGCTGTGATAGATTAGTGAAAGCATACAGCACTTGCTTAATGTATTTTTAGCCTCTAAACTTAGCACTTTACGGCCACTGATGCTGCTGCCACTAGAATTAATCAGATTATTCCTCCCAGCAGCAGGACTGCCACTTTGTGGGGTCCATTTTACTTTCTTGAAGTGTTGGGAGCTGTGAGGGTTTTGCTCTCTATCTCCTCATGGACATTATACTCAAAGCATGTACAAGCTACATAAAATCGTAAAAAAAAAAAAAAAAGAAAGAAAGAAAAAAAAAACCATCAGATCAGTGTTCAGCACTGCATTAAATTAAATGCATGTCCTCAAGTAAGGTCAAATAATTGCAAATTGGTTTTATTTGGTAATTTTTCTGACATGAAAATAAAATTAATTCCCCAGACTGGCACAGAGTTATTTGAAAAACAACAGCATCTTGGGGCCAGTCTTCACTCTGCCAAATTCTGGCTGAAGTTACTGAGCCCAGTTCATGTCACAGACGTAACTTCTGCTGCACCACTTTATTACTGCCATGGGATTAATACTCCCTAAACCAGGCAGCTTCCATAAAAAGCGTGGAAGTGACTACCAAAGGAATAAGCATTCAAAATAGTAGTTACATCCAGATGAAACTTCATCTGTCACTGTAGTAACTCAACCTAGTCCAGCTTCAAGGGCTGAAAACCCACTTTTCGCTGATCGTCTTATCTCTACCATGCCAAAAACATTTTGTACAGATCTCAATTCTGAAGCTGAAAAATCTAGCATCGAAGTTATAAATTACTCTCATTTTTTATTTAATTAAATGAATAAAATGTAACCATGCTATAAAATAGAGACACAAAAATAGCACATGCCACGAATTTACATTTTACAACTGTCAGCAAATTCAATCAGGAAATGATCTCCTTAATATAAATGAACACAGGAAAGTGATTAACTGTTTTTAATTTAGCAACAACAAATAGTAATATCTTTCAGACAGGTAAATCAGAATTATGTCCTAACTTTAATAATCTATAGGCAGCTGCTCTGTCCTCCCAATGTTGAAGCATTAATGTAAAGGTAGAGGTTAACAGCAGCAATTATTAGTACCACCATAAATATGTTCTCTTAAGCATATTAATTCAAATGAAATAGATGCCACAGAACAGAATTCTACAGGGTGCAATCCTGCTGCCATTACCTAGACAAAATTCCTTTCAGCATCAGCAGTTTTCACAACTGGTGACATCACAGAACTGGACATTTATTAAAAGCATATAATATGAAGGAAGTGACTGGACTGTCTTTAAACAAATTAGCTGCATCTTTAAACAGACTGACCACATCTTTACTGTACTTTACAGAGTGGCCTAAATTCCAGTTTATCCCAGAGACCTACTGCTAGTGATGAGAAGTGATTGCTAAGCTCCCCCATTTTATGGCAGCGTGGATGCTCTCATCATATATCATTTGTTTTCTCAAGGGCCTACAGGATGATTTAGATGTTAAACACCCTCGAAAGAGTTGAGAATGGCCACAGTGTGAGGAGACAACACCAGTCCATGGCACCTTTTTTGTCAGGTCAGAACTGTGAAGAGCAGAAGCCCCCACAGAAGCCACAAACTTACTGGAGGAGATGGGCCACCAGCCCACAGCTGTCTCTGTGGGAACACAAGTCCTTTGGTTTTTTGCCAAGGAGTAGTGTGGGACTTACACTGTCTGAGACCTACAAAGTCAAAATGGAAAGAAAGAAGCAGGAGAAATGGAAGGGGAGAAAAGATACACAACGTAATGTGGTTCCTTTTCTATTCTCAGGGTTTTAAAGATATTAACTCATCCTTTTGGTATGGATAGGCAATCATTGCTGCAGTAAATGTTATACTCGTTTAACCAGGGTGCTTGCAGGAGAAAACCAGCTAAGTGATTCTTGAATCTAGCTCATGGGATAACTGTACACCTAGTTATGTAATGTCAGCCTAAATAGCATTTCCAATGCAATCAGCAAGACTATTCACATTGTTTATTGGTATTTGCTAGCATAAATTTCCAACTTGAAAGGCACATTGATCACTTCCTGCTGTTTCTCTAGCTTAATGCGTGTGTTAATGAGTCAGATTTTTCTTAATAGGTTGTTAAAATGATTTAATTCTTTGCATATTGCTTGTGTTCAAATAATATATGAATGAAATCTATGTGTCTTCCATGCCTATGAGTTTCTGAAAATGATGGTTTAGTTTAATAGTAATCCTCCTTTTTCTATCAAAATGCACCCAGAAAAAGAATTTTTCTATCCACAAGGCCTTCGGCTGTTTTGTAAAAGTTCCTATCCACACCCATAGATTTTATGTTTAAGAAAAGTATAAAATCATAATAAAAATTTCCAAAAAACAGAAAGGAAGAAATGTACACTTAGAATTAATAGCTCTAAAGCTCTCTGAGAACTGGTAAGATGGGCTGCCACGGAGTTCTGCTCTGTGTAATAGAATGGTCCTAAGAACTATGCAGAAATCTATCTGTGAGTGAATAAAACGCTGCTTTTGTTTCCCTCATTATCAGGGGAAAAAAAAAACACTAAGAAAACAAACTTTTTTTTTTTTTCAGAAAAGCTGAAATTTGCTCAGCTTTTTTCATGACTGTTTTTAGTATTGGACTGGCACTGAATTTAACTATAAAGTTTAGAATTGTAGTTACATAACAGTCAGTTGCTTTTCTTCTATATAAACAAGCTTGATTCATTTCCTGTGATATAAAGGTCAAAATCCTCCTTGACTCCCTTGGGACTTGGATGGCACTTCAGGTTGTCATACAAAGGGGGGTTCATATTAATACAGTAAGCAGAGACCAAATGCAGGAATTTCAACCCATAAAGCTTGCTGGACAAACTCACCACCTCCCCCCAACCCAGCCCCCACCCCCACCCAAAATGGATTCTTTAGTAGGAAATGTGAATTTAGGGATTATAATTACATGGTGAGCAAGGCTATGAATAATAATCATAAAAGTATATTGTGCTCCTATTTCACAGAATATATTACTTTCTAAGGCTTCATCTGTTTAGTGCTTCCAAAGGGAAGTCTTTACTACTGCAGATCACATTGGATTACAAATCATGAGGACTACCAATGATGAGATGTAGAATTACTGACCATGTACTAATCTCTGATAGACTTTTGAGTGGTTAAATAAGTTGTAAATATACAATATATGAAACATATAATTATAGAGTAACATCTGTAACAGTCAACCTTTGGGTTTTCATTTTTTTCATTAGAATCACCTATATTTGCATTTTTCTGGGAAAAGATAAAATTATTCTGAACCCATCACTCCAATACCTTACCAGCCAAAGGTGTTGACTGCTTGCTTGCTTGCTGTTTCATCTCTGGGTCAGATTGATAGTCCATTGATGCCACTCTCTATCAGTAGTACTGTAAATTACTCTATTGAAAACAAAGAGCATTATGTTATTTATAACCAAAATTTATTTCTCAAAAAAAGTCTAATAGGCAAGCTTACATGTACGCAAAGACTAGATAAAAATGCTAATTTCCAGTTGCTGGAGATGGTACATTTCAAATAGGGCAGTAACACCCTCTGGCCAAAGCCACGGACAGCCTGAGCTCAAGAATGACCAAGGCCTTTGAAGAGAAAACCATCATAACTCAGAGCCTCCTGAGAAAGGGGAGTGGAAATGTGAGGTTTCAAAGTCACTACAGGACACCTTCAAGGGGTGAAAACATACAGTGCATGTAGCCATCTCTCTGTCACAGCCATAACACACCCTAAAGAAGGTAGCCATTAAAACACAGTCTAAAACACAAATGTCTCCAATGGTTCAATGTCCCAAAGCTGCTAAAACATCACTTCTTGCTACAAAGTTGCACCATAAGGTAATAAACTTAACACACAGTACTAACTACATTTGTCATAAAAGATGAGCATGAGAAAAAAGCCTGCATCCCACAGAAGCTAGCACACACAGCAGCAGAATTTACAATGCTCCAGTGTTCATCATGTGATTATCCCAAGCCCCTTATTCTACCTACCTCTAAAGAAGTAATTGTTTTTATTTCAGAATGTCCTCTTCCTCCTTGTGCCACTATCTCATTCTAGCCTTTCCCCCTCCTTTACACTGCTGAAAATTGCTCAGACATAGGATATGGAAACTGAAAATTACTAGAACCTCAATAAACTAAACGTTCAGTTCAATGTGCAAAAATCCACCAGAGAAAGACTTCCAGTAAGAGTGGAAGATTTTCCAGTTCTGAAAAATAACATAGGTATAGGTATAGTATAAAAGTAGTTGAAGTAAGAAATTGGTTAGCTTGTTATAGAAATTCTTCTGGAGTCTAGTGCTATTCCAGTGGAAAGACACTTCGACTTTAGGGGCTTTTATTGTACAAGACTTTTTCCTTAATATGCATTTGCAGTTCACTTCAAAAAACAAACCTGGAACAGGACATTTTGTAAGCCAGAACCACAGTTCTTTGATACCACTGAGCTAAAGTGCAGTAGCTGAGTGTAACTTGAATTACTGAAGTTAGGATTCTGCATCCCATGTAGATGAAACGTTGTTGTGATTTCAAGCCCACCTGGAGGTGAAACACCACATAGCTGCTCACTCAACTCCCCTTCCCTTCCCTTTCCCTCCACCTTAGCTGAAACCAGGACAAGATTATAATGTGTTTGTTAGCTTCCATTAAAATTTTGATAAACCAGAAAGCCTTATTCTATTCTTCCACTTCCATAAACCACAACATAAACTGACTAACACAATTATTATTTATAGGTGTTTCATTCGATATAAGCAAAAGCTAAGTAAAGTTCAGAGTTGTTTGGTTTTTTAATTTCAACAGGCTTTCTTTTTTATTTCCTCATTGGTCGGCTTTATCCCAATAACATTACTGTTATACCAGATGAAGTTTCTGCTGCTAAGATAAAGACAGTTACTGATAGCACTAGTAATTAAGTTTGGTTTTATGCTATTCTATTAAACTATGTATATCATAGGCAGAGCTAAATGGGAGTGAAACACTCTATGGACAGATGTTTTAATTATGAGTAGATATACAAAAGAAGGTCTGTAGGGAATTTCATTCTGTTTCAGACCACTTCTCCAAGGTCATTTTTAATTCTTGGCATATCTTTCCACATGCTTAGAGATCTTGCCAATTGCCTATCATCTACCAATTTAACATGCATACACTTAATTCTGTATTTCAGCTCACTACAGAGATCATATTAGTATTGGATTTTTCCACCAGAAGTTAAACTTACAAATTATAATTGATAGATTTTATTTTTCGTTTTTTAGAAATACACACAGTATTTGCTCTTTTGCAGTTCTGTCACACTTCTCCAATCCTCTATGTTTTCTATATAACTGCTAGTATCTTTAAGATTGCTTACTGGCTATGTAACTCAATTTATTGGGTTCAGCCAAACCAATGAACATCTAATTTCTCTAAACATTCTAGCTATCTTTCTCTTTCAAGCCGTATTTTTCTCCATCTTTGTCTTCCTTTGAAAACTTCCCCTTTTCATCTAGCAGTTCTGTTAGCCACCTCCTTCAGCTGAGCATTTTAGCAAACACCAGTGCATATCATTTTGTAGAACAGCAGATGAATAGTTTAATTATTTCCTTACCCTTCTGAGTAGGTCTACTAGTTTGCATTCAGTTTCCTGCAGTCAGATTCAACTATATCATATATACTGATTAAGCTTTCCTTCCTATACTGATTAAACTTCTCTGTAAAATTAGATTTCTTTGTTCCAGTTCTTCCCATGAGAAAAGCTGAGAGAAAAAGAACCTCTTGCCTTCAACAGTTAGATATCTTCTCATTCACAGATTAATTTCATATCTGTCTTAATTATTATGACATTGTCTTCAGTTTTGATCCATTTTTTTCCTTGAGTTCTATGTCCCTAGCTTTTGCTGCAGAAACCACTTTCTCTTAGGAACATATTTGAAACCACTAATCCAAACCAATTTACAGGTTCTATGGATGCATACAAATATAGTGAAAACAGATGGTAACTTACCAATATAGGCACTCTGCTTCTAAAAATTGGGGTTTTTTTTCTGATTAAATGTTTCAAGAAGGTTAGAAAACTCTCGCCATCCTTCATTACCATAGAAGCAATGAACCTTATTTTGATGAGTAACTTGTTATCAATTTCTATAGATTGTACTGCCATGAAATTCCACCCCACTCTGCAAATTCCTAAACTAATTAATTTTCTTTCTTAGTTATCTTTCTGTAAAATAGGCAAAGCATGTATTTCTTGAAAAATGAACATTTCTGTTCCAAACCTTAATTTTGATCTCAGATTTCCCCCACTGCAAATGAGTTAGTTGTAGTATCCAACCTGTCATTGATCAAATGGTATAATTTCTTTTTGTGTCCCAGGGCTTTCAATTAAAGATTTGTCTCAAGATATGCTACATGCTGTTTTTCAGACTGTTTCTCTGGAGTTATCTAAGATCACGGTTTTTTACTGCCACACTGAAAGTTCTTCTATTTCTCCCTTAATGTAATTTCCCAGCAAAATGTTACTGATTTTTTTTCTCTAGAGTAATTATTAGTTTTCAAAATTCTTTTCCCTATGCTATATAGTATTTGTTCCAACCAAAGTAAATGTATTTTTACATTCAACAGTGAATTATTATAAAATAAAACATCTTCCATATTAAAATTCTGCAACCAACATTGGTTTGCAAATCTGCTGAAGACAATTACTTTTCTGAGTATGATTGTTAATAACCTACTGTATATCTGTGAATCCTTTTTTCCCCAAAGCTCTTATAATACGTTTCTGTTCATCAAGTCTTTCCATTCCCCATGCTCTTTGGAGAGCAATTTGTCTGATGACATCACATCCCTGTGGAGTGGGGAGTTGAGAGGGATGCTGGGGTGACAAGGCAGGGCCTTACCAGTCAGAGAGCTTCTGTACAAGGCAAGTAGACGGTGTCCAGGTTCAACCAAGGGTCCATATCATGGGGTAAGGTTGGTTCAGGCAGCTCCGAGGTCAAGCTGGGAAGCCAACCTGCATGTCTAGATAGGAGCCCAGCTCAACAGGCTAGGTGAACAGGCCAGTGTGGTTCAGCAGCCTCTCTCCCATGTTCCCAGGAGGAAAGGGGCTGCCCTGGGCTGCACCGCTGCTGAGTTGGTCCTGGTCCTCAGCAGCCAAGCTTTCAGGAAGGGAGATGTTGTCTTATACATCTATAGTTTCCCTAACACACTTAATTATTTATCTTCTCACACTGAGGAGAGTAATAAACCTAATGAAGGAAGCATTACCTTTTGTTTTGGCAGTATTGATGATAAATATTTAGGAAAAAATTACGTCAGCCACAAAAGAAATGTCTGAAGAACTGTGTAATACACTGAAAAACACACATTAAGTAATATCCAGGATAATGAGGCTTTTCTCCAAGTTTTGGGGCTTTTTATAGGTTGGTAGTTTTTTCCTGAAAAATGAAACTATAAGCAACGGACTCCTTGGGAAAAGGCCAGCTGCTTGGATAATGTGTTCTTCTCCATTTTTGTTTTACTTATAAGTTTTGTCTTCATTATTTTCATGAGTTTCCTTCTTCTCTCTAATGATTTTATTGCTCCTGCATCACTTTTCTGTTTCTTTTTGTTAATAATAAATGTTGCTAAGTAACTCAATCAGGTTGTGGTATTATTTGGCAGAACTATTCTATTTTTTGATATATTTATAGAGATTACTCAGGAAATGAAAACTACTCTCCCAAAGGAAAGAAGGCCATTTGCATCTACCACAACCCTCATTTTCAGGTGATTTCTAAGAAAAAGTTGAAAGTGATTCCTATAAACATATTCTATATAAACATAAACACATATAAACATTCCTACAATGCATGCTTCCAGACCAGGCAGTTAAGGAAATATTAATCTTAATGAAAACTTGCTTTACATGCTCCATGAGGTTATCCTAAGCCACACCAAATAACAACACTCAATTTGCTTCTAATAATGTGTGTCAGATATTACAAGCAATTATAATTTTAAAGTAAAATAGCTTGGCTTTCCTTCAGTGCAAATTCATTTAAAGAATTCACCTTAGCTGTGGATTATTAAATGGAAAACATAATTTAAGCAATTTTAAAAATGAGAAAGATGGAATTTAACATTGTTTTTTAGGTCTCCTCATTTCATGTTAATGTGACAATGATCTAGTGTCTCATCTACATGGACCTGCAATCAGCAGTAAGGGTAACTATCCCAATTGCAAAACCCATCTGGGTTTCATGAAATTTTCACTTTAAAATCTCTCCGAAACAATCAAAAGCACTAACAGCCACACTACAGATCAGTTTGTTCAATTTCCACTGTGGAGGTTTAAACTGCCTTAGTGTTAAATAAAATATAATAGAAGACTGTGAAACCAGAACAAGAAAATTACCATAGAACTTTATAAAGAATGTTTGAAATGGAATAGTGTCAATCATTATTAAATTATTCAAGAACTGCTTGAGCTGTTCCATGTTGATCAGAATAGTCTTAAAAGCTTCCACATTCCATTCTTTTACAGTTTGAAACCCCCCTAAAGTGAACAACATGCTTTCTTTTGCATACTTTTAACATAGACATGCACTACACGTAAAAAAATATTTTAAAATAAATTTCTAAGTATTCAGTGAATTTTTTATAGGTCAGAGCATGGGCTGTCAAGACAGCAGCTATTCATATAATGCGAAATGTCTCTAAATTCGTTCATTTGAAGATTTATCATATTTTGTTACAAAAAAGGCAGAAGGAAAGGTATAAACATTAAATAGCAGAATTACTTCATAAACACTATACAGCAAAATGACTTTGGTTTTGAAGTACAGAGTGAGAAAATTACACTTGCAAGAGAGGATGGCTCAATAGTAACTCTGGGCAATCTGCCTGTTGAATAATCATAAGATTTTTAGACACTTGGAATGAAACCACATATACATAAAGTCTTGAAATAAGTGGCTCTGTACTAAAAAAAAAAAAAAAATCACATTCTTCCAGCTCCCTCTATTGTATAATTAATATAAATATGCTGAAGCCAGCAGGTGATATATTAAAATAGCTGGGCATGAGTAGCAGCAAATATGCAGGAAAGAGAGCTGTCATGGAAAACCCAATTACTTATGTACCTCAGCTGTTAATAACTGTATTAAATTTGAAGCGCAAGTCAAAGTGTGTGACTGCCTAAGCTGGGAAGACAAATTTGTCCTTGTCCTTCTACGACCTATACCAGAAAAAAGAAAAAATCTGGAAGCACATGACTTCCTCTGTTTCTTCCTTCCCTATTGTGTCCTCCCTAAAGTGTGATGTATTCCCGCAGGGTAACATCCCTCAGCTGGGCTTGATACCAGCAGGTGTGACCAGCAGGTTGAGGAGGTGGCTCTGCCCCTCCACTCCACTCTCACGAAGCCCCTCCCAGAGTGCCACATCCAGCTCTGGGGAAAGAGAAGGACCACAAAGATTCTCAGAGGACTGGAGCAGCTCTCCCACAAAGACTGGCTGAGAGAGCTGGGGTTGTTCAGTTGAAAGAAGGCTCCAGGGAGACCTTCTACAGCTTCCAGTACATGAAGAAGGCCTACAAAAAAAAACAAACTAACAAACAAACAAAAAAACCCAAAAAACCAAAAAACACAACAAAAAACTAAACAACAACAGAAAAAAAAACATAGAGAGGCTTTTTACAAGGGCTTTTTACCGATAGGAAAAGAGAGGATGGCTTTAAATTGAGAGTGAGTAGGTTAGATTAGGACTAGGAAGCCATTCTCCCCTGTGAGGGTGGTGAGGCACTCTCACAGGCTGCCCAGAGAAGCTGTTGATCCTCCATCCCTGGAAGTGCTCAAGGCCAGGCTGGATGGAGCTTTGAGCAACCTGGTTTAGTGGAAGGTGTCGCAGCCCATGGCAGGGGGATTGGAAATAGATGACCTTCAAAGATCCTTTCCAACCCAAACCATACTACGATATTAGGAAGTGTAGTGCCCACCCCACTGCTTTCTCACTCCCCCTCTTCAGCAGGACAGGGGTAAAAATAAAATGAAAAACTCATGGGTCCAGATAAGAACAGAGAGATTATCCACAATTACCATCACAGGTAAACCAGACTCAGCTTGGGGAAGATTGTTTTTATTTGCTGTGAATTAAAAATTGGGTATTTTTAAAAGAGCACTGTGAGAAACAGAAACAAAAATAAAAGCACCTTTTCGTCAACTCCCTTTTCCCCCCAGACTCAACTCCACTCTTTGTTCTTGACTTTTCTGACACCTCCTCTCCTCCACAAGTGTCACGGGGAGGTGGGAAACTGGGGTTGGGGTCAGTTCATAACTCTTTGTCTGTGCCACTCCTTCCTTCTTGTGCTGCTCCCCTGCTCCAGCATGGAATCCCTCTCACTGGACAGAGTCCTCCACAAATGTGAGTCCTTCCCAAAATGCTGCACTTTTTCAAGAAGTAATCTGCTTACTGTATTTCAGAGTTTTAATGCTGTTTACTCCTCAGGTAAACACAAGAGAACTGCAGCACATTTTCTGGACTGTGTCACTTTTGGATTAGATATTTCACTCTTGAAGTTCTGCTAGTAAAATCCAACCTGCCCTAAAGGAACAACCCCACCAGAGCAATGAGGTAACTGAGTACTCATTGTATGTCCACATACCACAGGATACCTCAAAGACAGAAAATATAGAAGGATCCTAGAGACAAAAGGACTTTTGCCACATTATGAAGGAATTTTGTAGATCCAGATGCCAAAGAATTAAAAAAACCCCTTTCATGGGCTAGACAAGGAGATGGATATTGAGAACACAATGAATCCCAGACCAAAAATAAGTACTCACGTAAGTTTTTCAAGACCAAAGACAGAAAAGAAGCCCTTCCAGTCTGAGTCTTTGCTGAATTCTGTGCTGTTATGACACTGAAATTATTTCATAAACTCAAAATCTCAATTTTCTTATGGGAAAAACTAGCAAAAAGATTACGGATTGCTTCCAGGTAGGGACAAGTTGCAGTAATTGTAGTATTGTCAATCCCAAGCATTCGAACAATTAAAATAATAAAGCCTTTTTCTACAGCACAAAATTTAAGACCAATTACCATGTTTGAAAATACAATTTTAATTTTACTATTAATGCATTGACTTTTTTTAAAATAGTTTTCTCGACATTCAAACAGGTGAAAATAACTGATTTTAAGTGAAATTGGAAATGTTTATACAATCATATATTAATGAGTTAAAGTTTCAAGAAACAAGGCCCTCTGTAAGCTTGGTTTTCCAGGCACACGAGCACACCTGGGGCACACAGGGGGAGTCACACTGGGGGCACACTGGGGCACACTGGGGGTGCAGGGCCACACCAGACCGCACTGGGCAGGTCCCACAGGGTGGGTGTCACACCCAGGAACATGGGGTTCACTGTGGGGGCACACTGCGAGGCCACACCAGGGCACACCCGGGCCCACTGGGCACACCAGAACACTGCAGGCCACACCCGGGCACACCTGGGACATAGGGTCACAATAGGGCCTGCCAGGGGGTCAACACCAGAGCAGGAGGAGTCATATCAGACACAGCAGTCATGCCAGGGAGTGACACTGGTCATAGAAGGGAGGGGGTCACACCGGGAGGGGTTACATGGAAGGGGTGGTACACCGGGTGGGTCATTCTGGTTACACCAGGAGGGGTCACACTGGCGGCAGGGGGTTTCACCAGGGGTCACATGGGGTCATCCCGCGTCACACTGGGTGGGTTTCAGCAGGGGTCACACCGGGATGGTCACACTGGGGCGTTTCCCCGGGTGTCACACCGGGATGGTCACACTGGGGGGTTTCCCCAGGGGTCACACCGGGATGGTCAGACTGGGGGGTTTCCCCAGGGATCACACCGGGATGGTCACACCGGGGGGTTTCCCCAAGGGGTCACATGGGTCACACCGGGATGGTCATACCGGGGGGTTTTCCCAGGGATCACACCGGGATGGTCAGACTGGGGGGTTTCCCCAGGGGTCACACCGGGATGGTCACACCGGGATGGTCAGACTGGGGGGTTTCCCCAGGGGTCACACCGGGATGGTCA